>CM036911.1:21636318-21641318 GCA_020800305.1 Porphyrio hochstetteri
CCTCTCGAGATGCGCGCCTGAGCAACTGTCGAGTGCAACGTTTGCTACCAGCAAATTGCAGCCAACATAGGGGGAGAGCACGGGCGTGGAGAAGCTCTGCAAGAGCAAGAGTCCCCCTGAAAGAATCAAAAGTGTGTTTTAAATCCCTGATATTTGCGCTTGCTCCATCCGTGTGCTGATAGTTTGTTACCTAAATTTATTGTCGGGGTTGAATTTCAGGGTTGTGTTTCCTCTCCAGCATTCCAGAACAACGTCTCCCCATCAAATTTGTGGGTCAATTTACAGTTTCCCAGAAGAAGTGTTATCGCTTGGTTAGTTGGCTTTAAAAAAAAGAGAATTATATACAATATGCTCCACTAGATTCCTTTTGTCCTTTGGATACATTTAGCAGCTTTTGACCAGATAAGGCATATTTGTCCTCAGGATACAAACCAATAATTCAATCCTGAATTGAGATCTATGGCCACCCATTTGTTCCAGCCCACACTAGGAGTCTCTGTGATAGTCTGAATTGTTTATCATGCTTGGGGAGAGGGGGGGCATAAAGGGGAGAAAGAGAAGAAGAAGATGAAGAAGAAGGAGGAGGAAACTTCCCTCCCCCAAAACCTTGTGCACCTCAGGAATAATAATTTGCTGGCAATTAAGGGCATTTTAGGGAAACTTATGTAATTGCACGCTCGAATCCAGCAGTGGGCTTGGAAGGTAAAAGGAAAAGCAGAGGCCTCGGGAGCAGCTTTCCGCGTGGCGCTGCCTCCGCGACCTCTTAATTCGCTGAGGGTTTTTATTTACGTCGAGTTCTCACGCAGCGTGGCTGAGCAGGGTGTGCTTTTATGGCTGGGTACATTTGAGTATCTTCTGGCATATCGGGGGCTCTTGGTACAGCACAGTAACTCACGTAGTACAGAACAAACCCGCCATAAATCGCGGCGCAGACGGTTAAAAAGATGCCACAGGAAAAAAAAAAGAAAGAAAAGAAAAGGAAAAAGAAAAAAAAGTGTGTCCCTGGGAAATTAGATTGACCCAAAGAAAAGCAAATAAAAGAAAGGAAAAGGCCCATATTTTCTTTGCGGTGTTGCTGAAAAGGATGGGAGTATCATTTTCATAGTGGAATAATGTTTTCTGGGAAAACACAAAAGCAGATGTTCCTCATTAGGAACACCCATTGTCTACATATCACAACTATGAACAGATAAATCTCTCCTATTTCACCCATACATTCCAAGGGCTGTAAATGATTACAGGATGCCGCCGTAACTGCTAAACCAAAACCACACTCTGCGCTAAAATAATTCCTCGGTGCCACCGCGGTATATTTCGGTAGAAGGTGTGGAAATCCCTGCTAAGATCCAGCCTCTCGACTTTGCCTTCCCTCCCTGGGCTCGGGCGTACCCAAAGGCCTGGGTGTCCAACTGTTGAAAGCTGTGAGGAGGGACGGCGGGGCAGCCGGGGCGGCAGGATTACGTCCCTGTCGAAACCCGGAGTGGCAGCTCGCTCGCGGAGCGGTGGCAGGTCTGGATGTGCTCGCAGTGCATCACCGATTGCGTGCTCTGCAGCGGGTTTCCAGATGGTACCATCACAGTCCTACTGCTAGTTGGCATCTCCGTGGGTAGTAAATACCCCCCTCCCCAATAAATCTGGCATTATTCTATAGAGTTTAGGAGACTTATCATTCCAAGTGTGTCCTACTTTCCTGTATGGAAGCCAGACATCTGTTTATCCCATTTCTTTCATATGGAGTTTGGAATAGCTTTAGTTTGGGGGAATAAAAAGTTTTGTCATATTTAACAGCTGTTACAAAATTTCAATCCCGTAGGCTCTTAAAATACTTTTCAGCTGACCTCAGATTTTGTAGATAATTGACATTGCTGGTAGCCACCCCCCTTAACCTTTCCCTGGCTGGAATTTCACATTATTTTCCCTCAACGCTGCGGGGGGGTGTGTGTGTTTGAGTTTGGTGGGGGCTTTTTTTGTTTGGGGTGGGGTTTTTTTTGGGGGGGTTTGTTGTTGTTGTTGTGTTTGTTTCTTTTTCCCTGTGCTGGCTTGCCTCTGCTGAGCTTTAATTCCTCCTTACTCCAAGTATACACCTTCGGCGGGGTTGCGCGCGGCGGTTGGAGGGCGATGGGGGTTTTTTTCGTCAGCAGCGTTTCCTTTCACTTCCCGTCACAAAGGTGAGAGCCGCTGACCTTTGCTGGCAGTCCCGGCCGCTGAATTATTCATGTGATTGACTTTTTGTCAGTGCACACAGTTGTGCTCTGGGACATTTTATTCATTTACCTCATTTAAAGCGCCTTTCTGCACCTGTTCAAGTATTAATATCATGTAATTTGGGCCTAATGCCGATTTTGCTGAACACTCATTATATTTTTTATTAGCTATATTTCCAAACGATTATGTATGATTATTACCAAGCCTTACAAACAGCAATGGGTTATTCCCTAGACCTTTACATCTTCTTGTCAGGTTGTTTTCAGAAGCAAGGAGGATAAACATTTGACCAGTCCCAATGTTTTTATTCCTACTCCATATCCAACCAGAGAACTTAAAGCTTTTTCCCTTATGGCTTTGCGAAAGCATGATTAAATCCAACTCTGCAGAAGCTGTACAAATGCCAGCATTTATAAGGTCAACGCTTTTGTTAAAAATGCTATGTAAATGAGGATCTGCAAAAAGGGACATTAAATAAAATTAAATTCATTGTCTTCTTTAATGTCATTTACATTTTGGCTAAGCCCTGGCCTGTCAAGGAGGATTTTTTAAATAATTTTAATTACACATCATTTAGAGATCCAAGGTTTTCTATTCAGTAGCATTTGGATAACCTGCAAAATGGTGACTGTTTATTAACTTCTTAAATGACAACTTGTCATTTCATCTGCATAACGCAATGAAAACAGACCAGTTTGGTGTCATTTTCTTTTTAAAAAAAAATCTTATTTTTCTTTAAGATGTGCACCCAACTGCTGGGAGAACACACCTCAAAATAGCTCTGCTGCTCTTTTCCATTCATTGCCCTGTTTGGTGCTGCCAAGTTCGAAGTATATTAAAAAATGAACGACTTTCCTGGGTAACCAGTTCTTCATAAAAAACACAACTCTATCAGAAACCCGACATTGATTTTTATCACTTATTTTCTTTTCCCTTAAGAAGGTGGTATGTCGTGGATTAGCGGGTGGTATAGCGTGGCTTAGCGGGCAGAGCCGCAAGGGATGTGTCTGTGGGCAGGCGTAGTCAGCCTGAGGTGCACAGGTATGAGCACCGCTCTCCCATTGCAAAGCAAACCAGCGCCTGTGCTGGGGAAGGAGAGGACACAGGGCAGAGCACACGTTGGTTTTCCTAAGGCACATGTGCATGGAAAAGCCAATCCCTGCAATCCAGCAACACTGAGACCACCGGCACCCCAGAAACGGGACTTTGTGGGTGCTTCCTTCTCCCTTTTCCTCTCTTTTCCTCGGGTCACCCAAGTCGTGGTGTTTACATCGTTCCCTCTTAATCCCTACTCTTCATGGGTGCACGCAACCTGCAGCTGATGGAATCGTGGTGATACCTGGCTTGCTGGTGGAGGAACGCACTCACGTACAGCTTCGAGACTCATTGTTCTCCAGTAAATCCCAAATGTGCTAGATGAGACCCCTGCACCACTTTCCCCCCTCTTTACCCCTCCATAATACTCAATTATTTGTCTGAAGCCCAAAGCATCGCATGGCTACGGTAGGAGGGGATAATAAAATCGCGTGCTTTTGTGAGAAAGGAAAAGAGGGGGAAGGGATTTAAGCAAAGCTGTCAAAAACTATACTCCAGGAGGTACCCTGATACAAACCATCCCGGGCTTCTGCTGCAGCCTTATCAGGTGAAAAGCAAAGATACTGCCAGAGCCTGTAATTTTGTTAGGATGCCTTTGATGAATTGGATTAGGTTATGGAAAAATCTTTCAAACTCAGAGTTCTGGTACGTGAGCTTCCAGGAAGTAAATAATTACCCTCAGACAGCAGATAATTAAAAAAAACAACCTGTGAAACACAGCGTGGTAGAAATGGGTTTAATAAGGCTCCTTTTCTAACGTACAGATATTTCGGGGGGCCAGGGGTAGGAACGCAGCAGTGTTGGGTTACCCGTAGGGCTGGGGAAAGAGCTTTGCTGGGGCTGGAGGAGGTGGAAATTCCAGGCTGGGAGGATGGAAATTGTCACCGGGGGGTGATTGACACTGGGGGGGTGGTGGTGGTGAAGGGGAAGGGGACGCGGGAGCTCAACCTGCGCCTGGCAGCTCGGCCACAGCTCGCGCTCCAGGAAAATGAAACCCATTCACTCGGGTCAAGCTGCCAGCGGACAAGCTCCTCTTGTTTGTTTATCTTAACAGCAAATCTCCCAAAAATGTTTGTGGTCAAAACCGTATATAACATGACGTTATGCCCTGTGAAAATAAAGATGCCACTGCGCCTTCGAAAGAGGAAAAATTCCTCTGAAGGTGGGGAGTTTTACGGGCTGAGGGGTACTCTGGGTTTTACAAGATTCAGCGGTTTGACTTTTCTGTTAACTGTTTTGGTTCGTTAACGCTTTAAGCCCAAGAAAAGTCGCTAGTTCCTTGGTAGATGGGCTCAGTTGAAACAGAATATGGCTGGCTCAAGTCTAGGGTTTATTTTGTTGTTGCACAAACTCTTCTTAGGTCTCAAAGATGGGAAAAGAAAAAATAATAAATCCAGCGTGTAAATAGCATTTGTTAGGTAGTAAGGGAAGGTGTTTGTTCTGTAGGGTTTGGAGATGCTGGTGTGTCGAGGCTGGAGGTGAATTACAAAAAAGAGAAAGAAAAATAAAAAAAGAAATTAAAAGAAATAATAATAATAATCTGTGATACTTTCAGCAAAAGTTTCACAGCCAGAAAATTATAGAGAGCCCATCATCGCGCAGCGGTGGTGCCAGAAGCGCAGAGAGTAAACTGCAGCATCTGAACGCAGTGGTAAGGATAGCATTGTGTTTTCCCAATAATTCACTAGGAAATGAGTTTA
>CM036911.1:21646318-21668818 GCA_020800305.1 Porphyrio hochstetteri
GATTCCTTGGGGGGACCCCAATGTGGGCATGGTGCTGTCCTCCAAAGCTCACCTAGACCTCACCCACTCTCACCGAGCCGCTGCGAAATTCTGCCCAGCTCAAGGGTGGGGGACAGAGCTGAGCCCAAACCTCCAAAAAAACCCAACCCCGAACCTAATTAAGTAAAGAAAGAGATAAATAAAGAGAAAAATAAATAGATAGATCGAATTTACTAAGGTTTACTATGTACTAAGGGAGGGAAAGTGAAGCGTATCAGGAAAATCCACGTCACCGTTTCGTTTCGCAAGCTTAGGGTAGATTTTGCTTGGCGTTCAACTAAGTTAAATTAAATATTCTTTAGCCTAATTACAAGGCATTTAAATAAAAGGCTGAATGGAAAGTGTTAAGTAACTAGGAAAAAATTATTCAATCGAAAACTTGTTACGCCTTTTCTAGCGTTTTGTCTTGTTTCTAACCCTTGCTGGTTACTCCTGGCAACTAATTGGTTCTCATCCATAGCATCCAAGTATTGTGGAGGCCAGGCCATCTGAAAGAAATTATCCAATCTTTAACATCCAGAAGTTTACAGTTATATAATGATGGAGAAAACCACAAACCCCGTGGGATGGCAAATTTTAGAGATACTTTTAAAATGAAATTATCCAGCCAAACCTACAAGACAACTCTCTTGTACTTAAGACAATAGCTGCAATCTGGAATTAATTTTTTTGTGATAGGGCAAATCCAATTTGCTTCTTTAACTGTTGATTAAGGAATCAGTTCTACAAGGCTGTCCCCCATAAGTATTTGCTGTTTATTTGTCTGTGGAAAGCTGCTGGAATCCCCTCCAACTGGGAGTGCTGGGTCAGACGTGGCCATAATGAAGAGCAGTCTGGCAACGGTTGGTTCCTCTGGCCGGGCTTGTTTGTGTTGAAGAAATAGTTTGCTTTTTTAGCAGCAAGCTGAGTCTACCAAATCCCCACTCACGATCCAGGCAGCACACAATTTAAGGCAGGGGTGTAGAAGCCTGGCTTAGTTACCCAGGGTACGTTGCAGAGAAGGCGATAACTAACTATTAATTAAAGGCGACTTTAAATAAGGTAGAACTGAACCTACTTTGGAAGCCCACAGACTATTCCAGCATGAGAAGTAAGGATAAGGAAAACTTGGTGAGCACACACCAAGAAACCCCCACAACTGCTGTGGTAAGAGTAGCACAGGCTTCGTGGGAAACAGAGCGTCTGGCCCCTCCCATTCCCCAAACAGCATCAGGATTTTCAAACCAGCTGAGGAATAAAATGAGGAGACATGGCAGGGTAGAAATGCAGACTTGAATGTGTCCCAGCATGTCATGAAGGTTCCTTAAACGCAACTCTGGTTGCTGCTGCAGCAGCCGTGGGAGAAGCAGAGTAGCTCTGTGGAAATCCCACTCTCCTGTGCTTTGGCTGCTTGAGTGTGAACGTGTCATGGAGCAGCAGCTCTGAGGTGGTTTATGTGACAGTAAATGACAATCTGAAACGGGCGTGATATCATTCTTTATGTGCAAGAGTCATATTTACTTACGGAAATCCAGCTTACGAGACCAGATTTCTACAACAGACAGGAAAATAAATGCAACTGTGCAGTATTTCTCCTGCTCTTGTTAATTTTTTTAAAGCTTGGGAGTCAGAAACATGGCCATGTAAACACCCATGCTTGACCAGAGCCCAGAAAGAGTTAAGGTGTTGGAGGCACCCCCCATTTAGCCATCCTGCTATCTCATTACCTGCTATTTTGCTTTTGTGTGTGCAAGTTTTCTGCTGTCCGGGAAGTGATCTAAGTGTGACTTCCACCAGTCCTGCCTGTGGAGGTCTCTGGGATGATTCAGGCAGCTGAGCTCATGCAGGTTCCCTGCTGTCCTTCCTATGCAGGTCAGCTCCCCAGCAGGCCCAGCCGGGCCGGAAAGTAGAATTATTTACCTCATGTACCATCTTTAAACTGATAGAGAGCCTCTTCTAGCTGTTCAACCATGATGCCTTACGTGATCTAGGGACAGCCCACTGCTCCTGTGTCGTGGTGAAACTTCATGTTCCCCTCAGTCACTTCTAAGTATTTATTTTAGAACCACAGCATCCTGGATGGGTTTGGGTGGACAGGGCCCTCAGAGCCCCCCGGTGCCCTCCTGCTGTGGGGACAACCCCCCCAGCCCAGGGTACCCCAAGACCCATCCAACCCGGCCTTGAACCTTGCCAGGGATCCAGGGGCAGCCCCAGCTCCTCTGAGGACCCTGTGCCAGGGCCTCCCCACCCTCAGCAAAACATTTTCCTCTTTGCATCTAGCAATGATAGTTCAAAACCGTTACCCCTTGTCCTCTCGCAATAAGCCCAGCTGTCAGCTTTGTCCCCAGCTGCGTTGGGTGGAGATGCCCAGAACTGGCTTTCTTGGAGGGAAGAGTAGGTTTTGGTGGGCTCATCAGGTGTGGCTGGGGGTGCAAGCAGGTCTTCAGCCTAGTGAGATGTAAAGCCCTTCCTGGGAGAAGGCAGCTGTGCCCTTGCTGTGGGCATGGGAAGAGACCCCCGTGGGGGCACAGTGCTGGGGTATCTCTGGGCTGGGTAGTGGGCAGTACTGGGGTGGTCTGCCCTCACAAGCTGGCTAGGTTGACCATCCCCAGATGATGAGGAAGAGGTGCTTATGGACACCCAAGGTGTGGGTTCCTACATGCGTGTGTGCACGCTTGGTCCTGTGTCTGGTTATCACGTGCCCCATGGCCACTAGACAAGCCATAGTGCAAATTCCTTTCAGACTAACGTAACCCTTGGAGGCATTGTTTGGGGTCCTCTTTGCTGGTAGTTGTCGAATATTGTTGGTCAAGCTAGCACAGGCCGTGGCCAAAAGTCTGCTTGGAGAGGAGCTGTGCTCTGAGGAAGGCGTGGGGAGGCCACCAGCAGGCCCCAAGAGACCTGCGTGTCCCATCAGCCTCCCCCTCACCCTCCTGTGCCGTTGAGCTCCCTCCAGGTTGCTTGCTGACCCCCTGGGGAGACGCACGGCCCAGTGGTGAGCATTGGATTTCCTCCACAGCAAACAGCCCGTGTAACCCCACAGCGCTGCGCCGTGGCTCTAATGAAGGAGCGCGAGCCCAGCGTTGCCGTGGCTCTCTGTACTGGATTAGGCCCAAAGTCAGTAAAACTAAAATTGCAAACATAAAATAACTACTTACTGGCACAGCATGTGTGTTTTCACACATTCCCTCCTATTCCACAAGCTTTGCTGAAGACAGTCGTGTAACAGAATATGCTTGAACATATGGTAGAATTAACAATGGATCCAGCTTCTGAAGGTAATAGGAGGTTTTATTTTGTGTGCTGGCATGTTGTGTCTGCGTGGGTCACTCTGTGTGCGTGTATCTGCTGAAGGGAAGGGCAGCCAGCGTTTTCCAGTGTGATTTACACTGAGTAGTATCTGTGCCCGACTGACATGAGAACACCCCTTTGGTTTGGTGTGAGTTAAACTCCAGAATAATTTTGACTTAATGGAATGGAAACTGGTGGTTGCCTCCTCGTTGTCTTTCTGCCACAGCTCTTTGGTGCACCAGCAGTTCGACCTTGCGTTCTCGGTGGCCTTTTCCTGTGATTTCAGGAGAGCTACTCAGCAGAAATAGCTCTCCCCCTAATTTGCCCGGTTGTGATAAAGTAGCCTACTGATTACCTATGTTTCCTGCAGCATAATTTTCAGATTGCTTGACTCTCCTGGGTTCTGATTGTGGAAAGATGCTTCTGTTTTGGCATGACATCATTTGAGCTCCCAAATAATCACAGCCTTAATTAGCTGCAGGTATGAGTTCCATGCATCCTACTCCTTAATATGTTTACCTGTGTATTCCTGATGACAGCATGACGTATATACATGTACACAACCATGTAGACAGCCCAGGTTATATTGAAGAAAGCCAGTGATGCAAAAATAGAGGGATGAATGGAACAGCAAGTGATGGTGTCTGTTAATTGCCGTGGTAAGAGCAGCCTTGGAGAAGAGTGGCTTTTTAGTGAGGGGCTGAAACTTATTCCCTGGCAGAAACTATCACTGCCAGAACAAACTGGTTTTGAAAAACATATATATATATATATATATATATATGTATATATATCTCTCTATCTTACTGGAAGAAATTCTACCAGGAAGTAGTTAGCACAGTAGATGTGTTTGTCCAAACTGAAAGTGCTGTTTAATAAATAAAAAGAGCAGCTGGACTGATGTTTGCTGCCCAACAGCAAACAGTGTCACTTTCAACTTGTGGGAAAGGCTCTAGCAGTGTTTTTCCTGGCTTCACGTGTTTCTGCTGGCTGAGTAAGTAGTGTTTTAATCCCAGACAGTGTCTTTTAATGACTTCTTTCAGATTAAAAAAATACCACATTTAAAAATAATACAGTGGATTGATTTAAGTATAATTGTTGTAGACCTGAGAGAAACACACAAGTCAGCAACTGTTCCACAAGTCCTTTGTTGTTTCAGAGTTTAGCAGTTAAGAACAACACAAATACATTTTGTTTGTGGTGGGTCACAGGTTCAAAGAGACTTTGAAAAAATAGACTGGGGATAATTGGGTTATCAGATGCAGACACTGCGGGGAATTGAGCATTATCTCTCCTTAGTGTTAGGACTACTGGGTCACTTCCTTAACTCCCCAGCTCCTGCTCTGTCAGCCTGACAGAAGCCAGATGACTGCGACGGCTTTTACTGGTTACCACCCCAAAGTTCTCCCTTTCTCCATCCTTCAACAGGTTGATTTTATGAGCCATGGCCATACTAAATAACATCTCGCCTTGCTTTCTCCCCCATTGATTCAACAGTCTTTAATTGCTTGGAACACAAGCCAGATCCTTGGATTCCAGCGAGTCTTCCCTGGCCTTCAACTGCTGTTACTCATTTCTATTAGACAACATCTAACTAAGATATTGACTTGCACTTTGACACTGGCACTGCTACTGTGTTTGATTGCACTGTCAATCTAAAAAAAATCTTTCAAACCAGCAGTAAAACATGTAATTGTTTAACTTCATCCTGCATAAGCTTTTCTGCCCAACACTTGCTGTCACTGCATAGCTGTGAGAGGAGACCCTGTAGAGGAAGGACAGAGTGGAATAATTCATTGTTCACAGTGTCAGTTGGCTGGTTTTGAGTATTTTAGGGGTGTTTAGCATGAGCAGATAAGATGTACCCGTCAATGGTTGTTTTCAGCTTGGGGTGGCAGGATATTACGTTGTTTTACACCCCAAGCTGGATGCCTGTTTAAGAAGGTGGCTTGCTTTCTGCTGCGTGGCTGCATGATGTGTGTTCTGTGGTGAAGCAGGGGAGCATCCGCTGCTTGTGTCCTTGGAAGGAAGGAGCTCTAACGTTAGCACCCCAGCTTCCTACTGGATCTGTTAGCATTCATAGGGCACAGGAGTGTTGTGGGTAGGCACTGCTCCTTGAGAAGCAGTTCAAGCTGAGTAAGAAGAGTTGGTGGTTCCAGGGTACGTGCTAGCATTAAGCATCTCCATAAACATTGTCACTCCCTGGCATCATGATGCCAGCCCTCTGAGGAAGCTGAAGGAAGGGTATCAATGAGCTACCCACACTATGCTTGTTTCCATGGGCTGGTGATGTACATCTTTGGGATTTATCACTTTAAAAATATGACTACCCATGTAAGAAAATGGTGCTAGCAAGTGGTAGTGTGGTATGACCAGCATCTAGTGGGATGGAGGGGTTCCCATCTTCCAGCAGCTCGGTTCCTCTGGTTTCAGACCTCCAACACTGAAGACACTGGAAGTTGCATGAAATTGCACCAGTCTTTGTGTGGCAACATGTATTAAGGATTAAAATCAGACGCCCAATGTTTTGTTCTTTAGTCCACACCATTAAAGTCTGAATTCAGAAATCAAGGGGTAAAAATGCACCAAGGTACCAAATTTATCTGTCCTCATCTTGAAGTACATTCAAAGTATGATCAGGTAGATGCTCACAGCTGAAAAACCATGGTCAGAGAAGTTTTACCTTTGAAAATGAAAGTGTAGGGAAATCCTGGTCTTTGAATCCTTTACCACTTCCTTGATGCAATACTTTGCAAACTTCCTTCATTTGGATGATTTGAATTGTTTTTAAACAGACAAAAACAGCACTTCAAATCAATTAATCTTAAGTATTTCAGCTCAATACTGAGAATTTATTGTCATCCACTTACTTCCTCTCCATACCAAATGTTTAATGCAAGCTTGCTTGCTTATGCCTACTCTGTAAATTAGCATTATCCACCCTATATCTGCTTGTTTCTGAAGAATTATTATACAAAGCCTCATTTTAAGGAGGTCAGACCCCTGCATGATGATTTGTTGTTCATGAATCTACTTTGTGCCAATTTGTGTGTGCATGTGCAATCAGAAGTGACTTGGAGTGAGTGAGATAATAATCATCTGCTGCTGATATGAAGACTTCCTCTATTCGACTACCATGAATCAGGCTGATTCCAAGTGAATGAGATTTTAATCACCTGTCACTGCCGCCAGCACTTTCTCTATATTTATGATAATTTTTTTTGTCTTTTTATTGAAATCAGTGTTGACTGAATCAAGTAATCCTGATTAGCAATCTCACTGTATCCAGTCAAGAGTGAAATGCATCAGAGCATTATTGGTACACTGAACATACTGAAATTGAAAAAAAAAAAAAAAGGACTAGGCTAAGTGTGTTAGGGTGCTGCCTGGGCTGTAGGGGAGGGCTGGAGAGTGTGAGCGCTTTTTAATTGCTCCCCAAACTTGAAGGGTTGCTCAGAGGAGAGCTACGAAGATGATAAAGGGCCTGGAGCATCTCCCCTGTGAGGAAAGGCTGAGTGAGCTGGGGCTGTTCAGCCTGGAGAGAAGAAGACTAAGGGGGGGCCTTATTAATGTTTATAAATATCTTAAGTATGGGATGCAGGGGGAAATGGCCAACCCCTTTTCAGTGTCTGTGGGGACAGGACAAGGGGCGATGGCCTCAAGTTGGAGCACAGGGAGTTCCCCCCCAATCTGGGGAAGAACTTCTTCCCAGTGAGGGTGAGGGAGCCCTGGGACAGGCTGCCCAGGGGGTGTGGAGTCTCCTTCTCTGGAGAGATTCCAGCCCCGTCTGGACGCCGACCTGTGTGCCCTGTCCCAGGGACCCTGTTTTGGCAGGGGGTGGGACCCCATGGGCTCTGGAGGCCCCTTCCAACCCCTGTGATTCTGTGGTTCTCATCAGAAGTGGGCAACCGGGGAACAGTGACTGAAGGCTGTGGGAGTTGTAGGGTGGGTCAGTTGTGCTGAGTCCCCGTTGTGGGGGGAGTGAAATCGTTAGGGTGGCAGGTACGGAAATCAGAGCAATGTAGGGCAGCCTTCTGGGAAGGAAGGATTTTCTTTATCACAGTTTTGTGAAAGAATAATGTATTTAAGCAGGGGAACAGCATCACATTCAAAGCCTCTTGTTTGGATCAGTGTTTTGCTGCGTGAGGCACAGCTATTTCCTCTTGCATGAGTCCATAGTTTTATTTACAGTGATCTTGTTACCAAAATTTCAGCGCTTTCATGCTGTGGAAGCAAACCCTGAATGTGACAAACTGAAACCCCCTTTTATTTTTAAAAAGAATTAGACCAACCAGCCCTTAAGTGGCACTGTGAGATCTGCAGCAGCTTCTGTACCAGTGTGGGCTCCCTCGTCCTTCTTCCTGATGGGATGAGCAGGAGGAGACCCTGGTGGTGTTCAGCAGGAGACAGCAGGGTGGAAGTAGGAAAAAGGGCTGTGAAACTCCTGCGTAGAGTTTTCCAAAGGAAGTGATGGAAGCATGGAAATATTCTGATTACTATTATTCTAAGCCTAAGTATGCTGCAATTAGAAATCTCAATATTCAATCCAGTCCTCAAATCATATTTTGCTACATTACATAGTTCTATGTATCATAAGAAATTAAATTGCTAATAGTATGATAACTGCAGTAGTGCTGGAGGGGAAAAAAAAAGTGATCTTCCTAATGTCTACCCAGGACTGTTCCTCTTAGTCCTGGAGCCAAGGGTTATTTCTATTTATTCATTCCTTTACATTTGTTGTCTTATGCATCTTACAATTTCTTCCATTATTGTTTTTTTCCAAGGGTATTCCCTCTTCCCCCCCATTCTTAAAATTTTGAATGTACTCTTAAATAGCTGTTATAAGGATCCTGCCAACTCTAGGGGCCTCAGCTCCATGTCTGGCCCTGGCTGACATGGTCCATACTCCCTCATTCTCCATTTCTTCCTCTGCCCATCTTACCCGTGTTTCAGTATTTTGCCATCCATTCTCTTCCCTCACTCTGTATTTGTTGTCTTTGAGCTGCTCTTAACGTTTCAGCAGCCTTTGGATTTTTCTGCTGCCATGGTTGTCCCAGTTCTTTTCAGCTCTGTCCCATACACTTCTTTTCCCAATCATTTCCTTCCTTAATCTTTGGCATTTTGTCTTCCATGCTGTGCTGACTCTTCTTCATCTTCCTTCCTGTTCATTAGGCTTAATTTGGGTTTGGTTCTCTGTACTCCTTTTTGTATGTGGTCTCCTACACCCCGAGAGCTACAGCTCTGAGAGCTTCCGAGGTGATGTACAGGCCTGTCACTCATCTCCACAAGTTGTCTTTGCAGACCTATGCCTCAGTCTCTCCACCAAATGTATCTTCCAGAAGGTTTGCACTAAACTCGAACTAAATGTGAGCAGAAGCTCACATCAGTTTTACAAGTTCCAGATGATGTTGCTGATGCTGTAACTCGTCTCTGCCACTTGTGCTGCAGTGGCAGAGCTGCCTCTGAATACATCACTTTCAAGCCACAAATTCTTCTCCCATAATACCACCTTTATGTACTTTTTTTATTCCATTAAAGGAAGTATTCTTATCCTGGGACTCAGCCTTCAGCAGTTTTCCTTCTTTACCCTTGGCTCCACTTTCCTCTTCTCCCTCAAAAGGCAGCGGGAACCTTCGCTCCCCTCTTGTGACCACAGAAGCCATCCCGGGCTCTGCCTTACCCCTGTGTTAAGGACAAACAGCTTGCCTTGCATTGATGGCCTTTGCAATTTACTCATCATATTTACTCTTACAAAGTGTTTGCCTTACCTTGTTCTTTGGCGAGTCAGCTCTGGCAGTGATGCCAGCGCGCGTCGCCCGCTAGCGTACCTTTTAAAGGCAGACTCCTGAATTCTCCCTCATGTACCAGGCAGGAAAATCCCTTGTCCTGGGCGTAAACTCTAAAAACATTCATTTGTTCTCCTGCAGTTGTCTCTCCCTGTTCGTATCACTCGGTTTACAGCAAGATGCTGATCGATGCCAAGAGGAGGATAAGCCAAGGAAGAATGCTGGCTTCCTCATTATTCCTGGGGCGTGCAAGGGAATAATTTGATCTGGAGGCAGCTGTTGTGTGTGTGTATTCTAGAGCATGTGTTTCTGTCTGTGGCATCTGGAAACAAATCAGGAGTGTGGCTACCTGAGCCCACAGGAAGGGGTGGTCTCGCAGGGCTGCTGCTGAAAGGGAGGGTAAGAGCTGTGCTCTTCAGTCTGTCCTTCTCCTCTTCCACCTCCACGACCTGCTTGTGTTGCTCACTGACTCTCCATCTTAATTATATTTTTGGAGATTTTATGTCAGGGTCTGAATTCATCAGGAAGGGTTTTTTTTCCAGAACTCTGGACTGTGAAACCCTCATCCTCCTGGTTTCACCTCAAACACGTGGTTCCTGGTGAACACAAGAGTTGGTTTGGAGATCCTGGCCTCGTGTGGACCTCAACCCTTTTCTGCCTCCACAGCCAGCCCCAGGACGGCTGGAGGCAGCATGGAAACACAGTCTTGTTTGGAATGGGGACCTGGGATGAGCCAGCAGCTGCTCCAGTGGGAGTGATGGGTGCTGGCATGTGGTGGCCTTGCCACAGGGTCCCCGCTGAGCAGCTCCTGTCTGCACCCTTTCCTGGGGTTTTGAGTAACCCAATTTGAGTTGTTGAGTTGTTAAGGTATCTTGACTGGCTGCTTTGTAGCCCGGAGAGCTTGCTGTCAGACTACTTTCCTGCATCTTCTTCTATATCTTTTCCTTTCTCCTTCTGTTGTAACACCTGCTTACCTCACCACAGAGCCACTGCTTCTCTATCTGCTTTTAGGTGTTTATCACAGACGCACTCTGGTTTGTCAGTGAGCCCAGAAAACCCCTCTCTAGCCATTTTCATCCATCACCGAGAAGCAGCTTCTTCCCCCTCTGCTAATTTCCCAACCATCATCATGCTTCTTCATTGCATCAAAATACCTATTGGTGGAATATTGAGTTTACTAAATAACACACGTGGTATACACAACATGTACATTCTCTTAGTAGCTGCTCTATACACATCTTTTTTAGTGTCTACAATTTTTCTCCTGTGAAAAACAGAACTTCCTCATGTATCAGGGTGTGTGTGACCTTCTCAGTGAGAATTTCAGGTATCAAAGAGCACTGGTGCAGGTTGCCTCCCACCCAAAATACAAGCTTTGGCAGGCAAAACATAAATGGAAATTAAACCCCAAATTGCTGGATGCATTGCAGGTTACAGTCGCAGTAGAGCTCCTTATTTGCTTTATGGATTCGTGCTGGTTGTGGTGTGCCAGTGACTGGCCACCGAAGGCTGTAACTGGGGCAGATCCCCAGTGTAGAATCAGTTCTAGTTATTTCTGAATTGCCATTAATCTTATTCTTTCCCTCATTTGCTAATGGGCCTAGTTTCTCTCTTGTCTGTCTTTTTTTTTCTCCTGTTCAGCATATAAACAACTACATTAAAGGAATATTCTTAAGGTTGCAGAGGCAAGCGTTCAACAGCAAAGCAAGCAAACAAACCAGAAGGCTGCAGTAAAGGTGACCCCCACAAGCTGTGGTTGGACTCCTTGTGCACACGCTTTAGGATATTGGGTTTAGCTCCATAATCAGAAACAGGACTTTCCCCCACCTCATCCCTACCTCTCTCAGTGCTGTTGGGTATTTTTCCCCTCCCTTGTTCCGTGTGTGGTCCTTAGTTGTGGAGTGCTGTTTGAGCCTTGCCTCAAAAATAACCCCACCAGGATTTCTCCCTGAGCTGTCTCATAACCTCATCACTGTTGTGTGGGTCTGCAGTGAAAACTTGCTCCTGCAACGGGCTCGGCACATGAAGTGTCCTGGCTTTAGGAATGGGAAATTGAAGCACAGGGCAATGAATAATTAACCAGTTAAGTGTATCTGTAAGTGCTCCATGGGAGATGCCTGGGATCTGATTTTTCATAGGCTGTGTGGCAGGTATGGACATTTATATACATGCATTATGCACAGTGCACATACATCACCTACATTTACCTATATAGAGAGATGTATGTTTTATATGTCCCAAATCACAGCTGTCATTGGCTTCAGTTGTGGCAACATGCATAGATCCTGGCCTGGGCTTGGAAGTCTGGCATGGAAAAGTGCCCAAGTAATTCCTCACCTATAAAAATGTTGGTGTGAGTAGAAGACCCAGCTCGGATTGTCAGCTGAGGGACAGTTAAGGTGGGATGCAGGGGGTAGCTCACTTCAAACTCTGGATTTATCCTTATCCAGATGTTTAATGTTATCAAGGTTTGAGGGGGGAGATGTGATTAAAAAAAATCCTTAAGTAAACATTTGTTTCAATTATATGAGGAATGGTCTTGTAATGAAAGTGGGTTTAGTGAAACAACCACACGATATTGAACAGTGGGTGCTCAGGATGTAGGATAAGGTCCTTTGTACAACTTTCTTCATCCTTAAGAAAAAACTAAACATGATTTTCCAATGCCTGTGGGACACCCATGGTTTGGAACCATTTAAATCCACCAGCAGAGACCTTACCACACTTGTCTGGGCTGCTACTATGGAAAATGATCCCTAAAATTGACCGACTATTTGTTTGCTCCCAGCAGAGAGGTGATATTGCTGGGGAACCTCTAAAGCCCAGTGGGAAAACATTCCTCTGCTCTTACTCCCAGAGAAATTCGCTCAGCTAATTAATTAGTTTCTCCCTAGTTGAGGCCCTGTTGAAGAGAAGAACTGCTCTGACACCTTGTTGTTTAGTTTGAGTGCTAAGGAAGAACAGGAAGGACTATCCAGCTAGTAGTTACCATTTGAGGAAGGATCAACACTGGAAAAATGAGTGTTTTCACAAACCTGGGAAGGAAGATGGAGAGAACTTGACCCTGTTCTTAGGATAATGGATGGAAAACAGCAGAAGGAAGGGAGCTGAGAAGGAGCACATGAGAGAGGTGGCAAAGTTATATTGAGTGAGAGGACCAACAACTGCGTGCAGAGACAAATGGATGGGGAGTAAGAACTGATGAATAGGAGTCATTCCCATCAAAAAGGTCCTGGGCTATCTGCTCAGTACCCTGTTCCAAATAGAAGGTGACGCCAAGGTCACGTATTGCCAGCAGACAGATAGGAAAATCAAAAAAAGAGCTACAGAAGGTCTTAATACAAGGAGGGAACCAGGAAACCATGAATCCAAAAAAGACAGAGAAAAAATAAATGCAAGGAAGTTGCTGAAGTTATTAAAAGATAAGATTTATAGGCAAGCTCATTTCAGTTGGTTGGCTAGCCAATCAACTACTGTTGCTAATTGGATTAGTTGCCAAAATAAGCTAAGAATAGAACCTTCCCTTTTCTTATTGTTAATGCTTTCCAGGGAAAAAGTCCTTGCGGACAAAAATTAAGCCTTTATTTCTAGTAACATAAAATAATCCTCTCTAAAAATGGAGAACCTTAACACTTAGCTGTACCTCTTCTGCACATCTTAGAGTGGTTAAAAGTCCTCTGCAGTTGCAGCGTGCTGCGAGGTGGAACATTCTTGTTCTTCTCCAAATCAAGAGGTTTGTGGCAGGTGCCTACTATTGTTCCTCTTTATTTTGTCATCCTTTCCTGTCCTTTCTCCACTAGTTTCATTGCTGCATTCTCCACAGTTGACTTACAGCTTTCTGGCAATATAAATACTTCTGACATAATGGAACAAGCCTAGAGAAAGCCTTAGGTAATTTCAGAGTGCCCCTTAATACGGAGAACCCTGAGCCATCCTCCCATCAAGCTTTTTTCCCTGCAGCCAGTGCATCTGTTTCCAAAACAACACTCTGGGATGGAAACCAGTGTCTCCACCATTGCTTTATCAAAAGTATGTCTAAATAATGACAACCTGCAAGTAAGTTACACGTACAATGCAGGCTCTGAGTTTTACCCTTCTGCCCTGCGAAAACAGCAGCTCCACTGAAATTGTTAATATAATGATTTAATTTGTAAGTATGATTTTATTTGTTGTGTTAATACATCAGTTCAACCCAAAATAAGTACATAGCCTACTCTTTCTTGTAGCTTGTGTGGTGCAAACTTTTGCATAAGATACTCAGTGCAGCCCTTAGTTTCCAACTTGAAGAAAGTGTGTTCTTTCTTGGGGAGATCTGTTCTTCACCTAGTATTAACTCACACAGCTAAAGGCATGACTAATTAATCCAGCCTCTATCTTTAAGTTTTAGCTTTAGATTTTTATTCCAACGACAAAAATTCCTGTAACTGGGAAGTGGAGATGTTCTTGTGGAGATACAGCTCCATCACAGGTGAAGGCCAGTGGGTGAGATGGAAGCATTTGATGAAGTTGTATGTGATTCTCTCCAAAGGCAAGGAAATGTCTTTGGCTAGAGATGTTGAGAAGGAATGCATGGTGTGATATGTAGGGATGGCGTCAGAGAGGGATATCTTGCATCCAGCTTAGGTGCCTGGCTGCAGGCACTCAACTGTCAAATGACTGAGTTGACAGCAAATATGGCCTGGTCTGCCTCCTGCAGATGGGACAGGATGCAGGTGGGACAGATGTTAGATCTTAGGAAGACGTTCTTCCCTCTGAGGGTGGTGAGACACTGGCTCAGGGTGCCCAGAGAGATGGTGGAGGCCCCATCCCTGGAGACATTCAAGGTCAGGGTGGATGATGCTCTGATCAACCTAATCTAGTGAAGATGTCCCTGCTCACTGCAGGTATTGGGACTAGATGGGCTTTGAAGGTCTCTGCCAACCCAATGCAGCCTATGAGTCTCTGACTCTATGCTCCATGCAGACGCTGTGCTCATGAGCCACCATCCCTGCTCCGTGCATCAGTCCTTGTGCTCACTGGAGAAGCTGCATTTGCTGCAGCTTGAATTAAAAAAAGTCTTTTGGCAAATTATTTCAAATGAGCCAAAGCTGATTCTCTCTTTTTTTGACTCTCAGTATTTTAATTGCATGCTCTGGGTAGGTTCTTACTTGTGAAAGCAGGACACACCTGGAGTATCTGACAAAACACCAGCCTCTTGCTATCTGGGGAGATGGAGGCTTGGAAACTGTCCTGGGTTTGGGGTTTTTCTTGTTGTGGTTTTTCTTTTTTCCTTTCTTTTTAGTAACGTGACATGTACTCACATCAGTCTTGCATAAAGGATGAGGAGGAAGTTAGGTTATTTGTTTTGTCCACTGTGGTGTAAATCCTTCTGTTAACAGTGGCTTCTGCTTTCATTAGTGAGTGGTGGTAATGCTGAGCTCTGAGCAAAAAGCAGAGTGCACACAGTCCATACATACATTTTCTAGACACAGAGAAAGGGGGGAACTTACTTCAAAGGGTAAACAAGCTGGAACAAAGCACCTTTCCAAGGCAGCCTCCTTTAAATTAGGCCAAGGCTTAATTCTAGTTAATAAAGAAATCATATTTGAAGGATAAGTTTGGACCTCCTTTTAAGTCTAGTGTGGAAAAACCCCAGCTCAAAACACTATCTGTGCAGAAAATAGGGTAGTGATGCCTGCCTGAGTGTGCCACTGTCCTGAAGCAGGAGCCCTGAGCAGCAGCAACTATCCCATCCATCTCGGTGGAAAGAGAGCTTTGGAAAGCTAAAGTTGCAAATTACATCTCATGACTGTCATCAAACCATTATCAGCTTCTTCACTGCTGAGTCGTGCAGATATCGAGAGACATTTATCTGTCCCAGAAATCCTGCCTCGGATTAGGTGCCAGCATTCCCACCTGTTACTTACTCATCTGTTGAACTTACTCAGTCTGTTAAACTGGGTCTTATGAATGTGTTTGAGTACCTTTAATTGGAATTTCTCATCATTGCAGAGCATGATTGCATTATGGACAGTGCAAAATTTCACTCTCAGACTAACCAGGAGGGAAAAATACCATGAAGATAACTTATTTATTCTCATTTGTTGGAGTAAAAGCGTTTGAATTCCTGGAACATACTTGAAATTGTCCCAGGATCTCCAGGGCACTACAGTTACCCTGGAGAGGGAAGAGCCCTTGTTGTAAAATAACAAGAGCCTTGGCTGTAGAGATCCACAGAATCATAGAATCATAGAATCTTTAAGATTGGAAAAGACCTCTGAGATCATCAATTCCAACCATCAGTCCAATACCAACATGTCAACTAAACTCCCTGCAGTAAGCAGAGACTTCTGAGATCAGGTATCTCAGAGCCCCATCAAGTTTGACCTTTAATGTCTCCAGGGATGGGGCCTCCACTATGTCTTGGGGCAACCTGTTTCAGTGATGTACCACCCTCATATTGAAGAACTTTTTCCTAATATCCAGCCTAAATTTCCCTTTTTCTCATTTAAAATCATCACCCCTTGTCCCACTGCTACATGCCCTTAGGAACAGTTCTTCCCCAGCTTTCTTATAGATACCCCTCAGGTATTGGAAGGTGGTTAGAAGGTTGCCCCAGAGCCTTCTACAGATCCCTAAGGTTGAACATCTGCATCTCCGAGGGTACCAAAGAGATGTACGTCTGCTTCCCATATTATTTTTGTTTACTTTTCCAATGCAGGTGGTTTGATCTTATTTCATAAGGTTTTTATGTGAAGAAAACAGTCTTCCCTAAAGAAAAAAAAAAACCAAACCCTAAAATAAAATGCTTCCAACACACCAACACACAGGCACATCCTCATCCTCTCAATGCTGATGCTTTATGTCACACGGTAAAATTCTCGTGTGTCACTGTTTACACATTAATACCAAGTACAGGATTAGGATTAGTGGTTGGAAGGGGCCTCCAGAGCCCATGGGGTCCAACCCCCTGCCAAAGCAGGGTCCCTAGGACAGGTCACACAGGGCGGCGTCCAGACGGGGCTGGAATCTCTCCAGAGAAGGAGACTCCACACCCCCTGGGCAGCCTGTCCCAGGGCTCCCTCACCCTCACTGGGAAGAAGTTCTTCCCCAGATTGGGGGGGAACTCCCTGTGCTCCAACTTGAGGCCATCGCCCCTTGTCCTGTCCCCACAGACACTGAGAAGAGGTTGGAAACCTCTTTTAGTACCTAACAGACAGATGGCTCCTCAAGCCTGAAGGAAAACCTCAGTGAGGAAGGACAGTTGATTGCAGGTGCAGACTGAAAGAACTTGTCCTGTATTAGTTATCCAACATGGACCTCATCAAATACCCATCAGGCTGTGTCATACATGCCTGGATACTAAACAGCTGCCTAATATGAGGAGCAACCATCATATATTCATCTGGTTGTATCTACTGTTGGGCTGGGTAGATAGAAAACCCTACTTACTGGAGGGTTTTGATGAAGGAGCCCGCTCTGCAAGTGCTCACAGAAGACCCAAAAGACTATGAAACCCAGCTGAGAGACATTTGCAGCTAAATATGATGTGGCTGCGTGGAAGAGCGCTTATCATTGGAAAAGTTTGGGGAGATACCCAGAATGTCATGCAGTTCTACTAATATTAGCTTTAGCAACTCACAATTATAATGACTAATTGGAGCCATCACTCATTGCTATTGAGTTCCCAGGTGAAAACTATGGACCAGAACCTCCATTAGCATAAATTAGCATTGGAAAGTCAATTAAGTTACACTGATTTTACAGTAGTTTTACTGTCTTTCATAAGGCTGAGAGGAAAAAGACCCATTTCCAACTTCAGTTAGCCCCCAGCAAAGCAAATTTTGGCTACGTTTCCTCATGGCTCTCCATAAAGTTGCCCATTTTCAACCAGATTTCTAGTGCTGGTGTTATTTTGCTGAGTGGACTGGGCTTGTGTGTGATGGCAGGCTGGTTTATCTGGTTCCTTGGATGCAACTTTCACCTTCCAAGGTGATTTGGGTGAGCTGGCTTGCCCCTGCCTTCCTTGCAGAGGGGATGAAGGAGTGTTTTTGTGAACTCATCCCTGTTTTCATTACAGGAGTGGGGATGATTTTTTTTTTCCTGCCTTGGGTGTGTATATGCAAGGGAGAGAATCATAGAATCATAGACTGGGCTGGGTTGGAAGGGACCCCAAGGATCACAGAATTCCAACCCCCTGCCACAGGCAGGGCCACCAACCTCCAGGCCTGGAGCTACACAAGGTTGCCCAGGGCTCCATCCAACTTGGCCTTGAACACCCCCAGGGATGGGCCATGTGAAAGAAAAGGGTAAAAACATGCAACATGAATGCTTACACTGATTTAAGGCAAAGGGAACATGATTGTTTGCATTATATTTATAAATTCCTCTGTGTGTGTCAGTACCTAAATACATAGTTTTAAAGCAACAATATTTTTCAGTAACATAAATCTTAATGGAAATCTGGCAGAAAGGTGCAGAAAAGAATCTGCAGGTTGATAGATAGTAGAAGCTTCAAGCAGATGACTCTAAATGTTTTACCCTAACTTGAAGTTATCAGAGACGTTGGAGAGAGTGCTCCTGAAAAGGAGAGAGGCATGTGCAAAGTGGTTGTGTTTTATCAGCTCTCTCATTCAACAGAACTATATAACTGAATGAAATCAGATGAACTATATGACAGTGAAAATAAAAATTAATGGAAGCCTAAAAAAGCCAATGCCTTTGAGAATGTTTGGGCCATGCAGTGCATAGGTACAGGTCTGGGGTTTTATTGTAAAATTAAAAAAAATAAATAATCACAGTGGTAGAGACTCGGTTTGGGGGCGTTTAATTTAAAAATGATCACCTTACATCTGCAGAGATGGATCAGTGTTAGGCTGACCCTGTGCCACTTTGGGGACTGAACAACAGAAGCAGCCTGAGGTCTGTGGAGCAGAGTGCAAGTGTATCTGACATCTCAAGAAGTTCCCCATAGCATCATTTTTCATTTGCTGTGGCACCAGCCTATCTGCCCTGGTCCTCCAGGAAATGCCCATTCCAGTTTTCAGGCAGAAGATGTGAGCTGAATATTAATATTTTATTTTTTAATCATGCCTGAAACACGTGGTTGTGGTCCAGGTGGTCCCACAGATATTTAAGCAGAGTTCCAGACAAGGTTCTGACAGGTTTCCATCACTCTGGGACCGGGGCTGCCGCTCGGTCACACTCTTCATTCTTCACAGCATTCCTATGGGAGGTCCTGGCCTGAGAGCCCACCTGTGGTGGTGTCTGGAGGAGTCCTCCTTGTAGCTGCTCTGGGCTTTTGATGCTTCCTCAGAGACAAATTCCTTTGCCTACATCTTCAGGCCTCCCTATCTGCTACCAGTGCCTGCAAGCACAGCGTCTGCTCTGACCCGAATCGTTCTTGCCTGGGTGCATCTTCTGCATCCCAGCAGTTTGTCTGCTGCCCATGCATTACTGTCCTCATCCCTCAGCCTACAGAAAGCCAGGACCAAACCCCAACACAATGACACAGGCATCTGTGATCACATAGATTAGAGGCCAGGCTAGTCTGTCTAGTAATTCTAGCTGCTGTCCTACTTCATTTAAGCATCCCTGAGAACAGCTTTTGCTTTCAGTGGGAAACTTTTTGGACAGATTCCATACCTCTGTCAGTGTGAACTAGGTAGCAGATGACTGCAGTAAAATATTTGGGATGAAAATGTTTTTGTAGGCCTGACTTCTTGCCTGTCTCTGTTCCTTCAGCTAACACTCCTTCTGTGGCTCATCCATGTCCTGTAGGTATCCCCACTCACCAGACTTGGCTGGTACCAAGTATCCCATGGGGAGAAATCTTCCGCATCAGTTCTTCATATTTCTTCCCTCCTGTTTTATTTCAGCCCAGATACTGTTTTAATTAGGGCTGCTAAGAGTTTTGGGGGTACAGCATGTATGAGAAGGGGGCTGTAAATATAGCATCATTGCCTAGCTCCTCATAACAGAGGGACTGGCACATGTTGCCCCATTGAAAACGGTGTCCTGAACAATAGAGAGCTGCCTTTGCTCGGGCAAATTTTCCAAGACTTTGTTTTTTGATGGAAGGAAACTTTAGTGGTTAAAGACATCAAGAACAGGCTCGTGAGGGTTGTTCTTCTCCTGGCTGTGAGAGGACAAACTGAGACCTGTTAACTGGCTTTGGCATGCAGAACCCTCTGGAGAAAGCCTGGGGAAATGCAAGGACGGCGCTGGCACTGCTCAGCAGCCACGATAAGTAATTTATCAAGTGGTTATTTGATAACTCTCGTTAGCGTGCCGGGCGCGGAGCGGGTCTCACCAGGTACCCAGCACCTCGTGGGCGGGCTGAGGGCTCTGGCAGGAGGACCATGTAGTCCCTCCACGCTGCTTTCTGCCTCTGTTTTAGAGCTGGAGACGTTGTAGGGTGTTGGACAGCATGCCTGGGAGCACAGGGGAGCCCTGGGTGAGGGCAGGATGTTGTGTGTGGGCCCGAAACACTGCGCACCCCATGTGCTGCCATGGCTGGGTGCAGGATGAGTCCAGAGAAATTTCAGAGCTTGAGCACTGGGGAGAAAAAAGAGAAAAAAAAAGAAAAAAAGAAGGCCCAAATAGAGCCCATAGATGGTAATGACAATGTTTTGTTATCTTTATGTTGTTTTCTTTGCATGCTTGTTAAAAAGTGGAGTCAGAGTGTCTGAGACGGAGCCCTAACAAGTTCCTTCTAATCAGCCCCGGAATGCTTCTGTCAGGCACAAGAAAAATGCTCAGCTTGAACAAAGCTGCATTTTTCCCCCAAGAAACACATTTGTTTAAAGATTGGCCTGTCAATTTGTGAATCAACATTTCGGCTTTTTGCTCAGACATCATGCTTTTGCTTTTTTTTTTTCTTTTTTTTTCCCCCAAGAAGGGGAAATAATACAAAGCTGCTATTTGTTGTTTGAAGGAAGTAAACTTCATCAGGTCGACTTAGATGTGTGCTTCAAATGTCACTCAGTACAGCTTTCTTGTAATGAAACGCTGCATACAGATTTCTTCCTTTAGGCTCAAGGGGATTAGACCCAGTAAAAGAAAAATTCAGTCTTCCTTGCTGTGGTGCATCAGAGTGAGAAGTTTAAAATCCACAATTTATTCAAATATTGATATTTCTACTTGTCAGAAGAGAGGTGCCTTGAAATTTCCACTGAGCACTGTTGTCAGAAGAATTGCAAGAAATGTGTCAGATAATTCATAAACGGAGTTCACTACTGTGAAATCAGTTGGGAACAGCAGAAAAAAAAATATATTCTTGTCGATGTAGAATAGGGGCAATATAACAGAAAATAGCACTCACTTTTCCATCATGTCAAGCAAATGCTCAATTTGGGCCAGGTATTTTTTTTTTTTTTTAACCAGCTTGCTGCTTCCTGAGAAGCCCACAATGCATGGAAAATGCGTGGAGTTGGGCTTTGCAGGGGAGAAGAGGAGATAGCTGTTTGTTGGTTTTACCCTCCGAGGTTCCCACCCCACCCAGCCCCGCCGCTGCTGGGGAGGGCCCGGTTCTGCATGTGGTTTGCATTAAAGCCTTACAAAGCTGTGAACGGCTGGGGTAATGATGTACAGCGCTAAGTGTAAATTCCAAACTGTTGATAGCAGCTGAGGGAAGCTGAAGACATTTTTCAGAGTATTTTTTAACACCCCCCCCCTCCCCTGCCATGTGTTGAAGTCATCTAGCCCCCTTGCCTTTGTGGCTGGAGAACCAGGGTGCCCGGGGCTGCTCACCACACTTCATGGCCCTCCTCTCTCCTCCAAGCACTGCCCGTGGTACAGCGATGCGGTTTACGCTTTAATTTTTGACTCGATTTCAGCTGGGGAAGCGGGTGACGTCAGGAGCAGGCGATCCTGCACGCTGGCGCAGCTGCTTTGTGGCAGGGCTGCGCAGAAGAAGGCGCTTGTTCCCAGCGGCCGCGCTGACAAGCCTGGATGCAGATAACGAACAGCACAAGAGCAGAAACCCGGGGCAAGAGGGAAATTATTACTGGGAGGAAGCACACATCTCCCGCCGCCGTATGGCCGCATCGTTCACGGGGCCGCTGACAAGAGGCATCCTGGCACAGGGCTCGCAACCCGTCTGGGGTGGTGGTGATACGGGCTCAAAGGGTTGCCCAAAGCATCCTTGTGAGCCCAGGTTTTGCAGTGGGGAAACTCCTCTGAATTAGTCTCCGTTTTCCATTTGACATATTTAAAAAAAAAAAGAAAAGCAGCATTTTCTGTGATTTTATTGCACGTTTGCTGTAATACCTTGGGAAGATAGATAGCTTAGTTAGGGCTCACGTGAATGTTTTGGTAATGCCCTTAAAATAACAATTGGAGCCTTTTATTAGGTGGTATAAAAATAGAGAACTGTGGCATCCGTACCAGCGAGGGCCTTAGGGCGATCGCTTCCCGCCTTTTTCTTGGGTTTAAATTCAGTACCTTAGGCTGGCATTGCACTTCCTTAGAGGAAATTGGGCTAAATATGGCAAAATCTGCTTCCCTCGTGCTGTAGTTAAACTCCCAAGAAATAACGGAGGTTAATTCAACCTGCAGAACGTGTTTTTCCATGTGATGATATTTTTTTGCAGCAGCACCAGCAGCACCAGCAGCAGTGATTCTGGCTGCTTGAGCAACCCTTGCCAGGAACCCCCCTTTAGAGAAAACCCACAGAAATTTACCCCAGCGTTTCCAAACGGGGTTATTTCTATTTGTGAAGTGGAGACCGTTCCCTAATCCCCGTTTCGTTAGCTCCCCCGGATTCTTTTGCCTGCGCCAGAGTGGACACTACAAGAGGCTGACATCTTTGGCTCGTTAGAGCATAGATGCCTGCAGAAGCTGACGTTTTCCACGCCTGCTTGCAGCCTATTTTTCCTTTACACCCATTGCTTACTGTCTGCTCGGTGTCTAGGCGAATCTGTCATCTGTGCCAGAGCACAGCCCGCTGCACCACTGACAGTAAGAAGGTAAACGCTTGCTGCCTGAATCCCCCATTAACTTTGTGAAGCGTATTGATTTCTTGTAAAAATAATGATATTGACAGGCTTTCCAGGAGTAATTGTTTCCAGAGCACAAAGGTCAGCGCTGAGAGTGAAGGGTTTTGGAGCCAGGGTACTCCACAGACATTTGTGCAAAGTGCTGGGGGATGGATGGAAACAAATAGCAACAGTTTGAGACTTTAGAAATTTAAGTACATTGACAAAACACCTAGTAGGGGGCTGGCAGCATTATTGTACTCATGAGTCATTAATAGCAAACAGCTCGCTTTGGACAACATCATTGTTTGGCACGGGCAGATTTGTAGACAAACAATAGCAATAAAAGTAGCTCCAGCCTCCGCCGCGCTGCCTCGCCGGGAAGGGCTCCGGCCCTCCGAAGGCATCCGAGGGCTTTCTCTGCTTCCACTGCAGTGGTGCAGAAAACC
>CM036911.1:21673818-21681318 GCA_020800305.1 Porphyrio hochstetteri
GGGTTTTCACAGAGGGCAGTGCCGTATCTTTATGGGACAGGGTTTGGGTTTGGGGTTGATGCTGAAGATGTAGAAGAACATATTTCCAAGGTGTTTCGATATATACAAATAAAGGAGCAATGCCAACATAATAAAAAGCACTAACAGCCCATCACCCTCCCTGTGGGGCCTGGCTGTGAGGCTGCGGGTACCCTCCACTTTTCTCGAGTGACTCTTGGTGATGGTGTGAGCAGCACACACCGTGAGAGCTGTAATTGTTTTCTCTTTCCATCATTTGCCCTGATGTAATGTATGTGGGCAGGAGTCGAGGAGCTGTACGTACAGAAGCTCCAGGTCACCCGATGAGTGGACAAGCTAACATTTATGTCTTCTACCCCCCAGCAAGTAGGCTGCTTCTAAAGAGTTCTCATGAGGTAGTGTCATTGCTGCCAGCAACACCATAATTTCAAGTGGAAATGGCAAGTAGCTGTGCCAGGGCAGGTTTAGATTAGATATTGGAAAAAAATGTTTTACTGAAAGAGTTGTGGGCTGTGGCACAGGCTGCCCAGGGAGGGGCTGAGTCACCATCCCTGGGTGTGTTTAAAAAAAGGCTAGATGAGGTACTTAGGGATATGGTTTAGCTTAGGACAGGAATGGTTGGACTTGATGATCTTAAAGGTCTTTTCCAACCTTGGGATTCTGTGATTCTGTATGATTCTCTAGAAATGATAAAGAAACAAGCAACAAAACTGCTGCAAAGGTGGGTGAGGTATCTGCTGGCAAATGATAACTCTTCATTAGTGCCCAGCATCTCCTTTTAGTCAAGATTATGACTCAGCAAAGGTGGTACTTGCAGTTTGGAGCCCTTTGGTTAAATTTCTCAACTTTTGCTTTGACACCAGAAAGATTCTCTCCTTAAAAAGGATAGGGATAGAGGAAGGTGGCACAGACTCAATAAATCAGGCTAAATATCCTCTGGAACTGTAGCTCTACCGATAGGATTAGCATCAAATAGCAAAACTGGATGGTTTATACTCTGGATAATTCATAGTAGGAGAGCAGCCAATAATGAAGTTAAATCCCAGAACGTGACTTTTTTTTTTTCCTCCCTGTGATGGTTTCTAACTCACAGGCACTGGGTTGTGGGGCTGGAGGGCAGGGCAATGCCTCCTCTTCCAAGCTTTCCTGCTGGGAGCCAGGCAGTACACCTCCTCCCCTGCTCTCCCACCGCCAGCAGCGTGGAGCACGGGATCACGGTGCGAGGAGCCAGAGGCAATGAGAGAAAGAAATACAATGGGCTGTGCAAAAAAAAAAAAGGAAAAAATAATAAAAATAATGCTTCCCTAGCTCTGGGAAGAGCTTTCCTGGGCTCACACATTGCACATGTGTTACGCTGCTTTTGGGAACTGAAATCAGAATTTCTTGAGACTTAATTTTCTTCTGCTTTTAGCAGATAGTTGTGGAAACCACTGACGCTGCTAGTCTCTTATGGCTAAATTATGTGTTCGGAGTTAGCCGGCATATAGATTTAGTCTTGCTGCTGTTGCACAGAGTCCATTGTAAGATAATTTGTCCCACTCAATTAGACTAAGTTGTCATGTGAGAAGTGCTGAGCTACCACAGCCCGGCGGCACCAAAGTTAGCTTGCTCAGAGCGCGTGCCCAGGCGAGCAGACAGCCCAGCAGCGGGCTAACAGTTTAATAGCATTCATTTACCAGCCAGGGTAGAGGTCTTTCTCGAAGCTCTTGGCTCTTCTGAGGCTTCATAGAGAAGGTTGGATGGTTCCAGGTAACAACATTCCTGTCTTCCAATTTTAAGAGTAGGAAACGAGACAGGGGATTGTGTTACAGAACCCTGAGGTGCAAAAGTCAAACACCGAGTGCTTCGGTTTGGGCAGCATTAAAGTTGTCTGTTGTAACCTGAATTTTATCCCCTTTATCACTCGAGATCTGATAAGGTCTTTAAACATACGATGACTTCTTGCATCGGTGTGCCTCTCTATGGTTGGTGCCCACCATGTCTGTTTTTCCCCTAGAAGCATGTAGCAAATGAGACTCATCAGCACCTTCTCATGTTCTTTCCTGCTGATGTTGGCCAGTGTTTGGTGTCTGAGGCAGAGGAGGGAATGTGTCAGTCCTCCAGTTAATCTGAATTAAGATTCAAATGCAGCTTCTGCCTCTATTCCTGTCACATATTTTCTGTGTCATCTTGAATGAGTTTTTCAGCGTTGCAGCATCCTTCTCTTAAGAGCTGCTTGGAGCTTTACTCATGGGCATCCTGAGTGCTCATGCTATGTCTGTGATGGGCAGGACCTGTGCTGTGAAACCCTATGGGGTACCTGGGAGGTAGAACAGAGGGAAACTTTGAAAAAGACAAAATCTAACTTAAGAAAGGCTTGAAGGATTTTCATTCGGAGCAGGGTCACTCGTACTGGTAAGCAGAGCTGTGTGCAGACCTCCAGTGGCTTGTGCTGGTCCAAGTTGAGCCAGCCCAGAGGTCTCCATGCTGGGGTGGTGGTCGGTTGGCTCCACTGCATTACATCACATCCAGGTGGTCCAAACGGCACCCTGCCCAGCAGAGCTGGTTTCTAGCTGCCTGTACTTCACCCTGGCTGGAAACCAGTAATGTGGTGGTAGTTTCACCTCCTTAGAAGGGAAGTTGATTTGGAAATGCTTAAACATGATGGGGAAAAAGCCCGTAAGAAGTTTGGTAAGACATTGATTTAGAAATTGCATGGGTAGGGGGATGTGCCCTGTGGCAGTCGCGGTGCTACATGTTTTTCAGGGAATATAAAAACCATGTGAGGTCACGTTGATCATCATTCGCCACCCTGTATGCTGAGCAGGACAGCTACTGTGCCTACGAGGGAGCGCTAAAGCATAATCACAGAATTTAACGCTTACAAATCAATACGCTGTGCTGGCTGCGCGGGCATTTGTTAACTTGGGGGTAGCTGACAGTGAGCGTTTCTTTAATGTAGAGTCTTTAATTTGCATTATTGGAAGTAGCAATGAAGAACTTGTATTTATTTTGGGGATATCTCCGAATTGATGTGCTATTCTGTTTAGAATGAGGCTACAAATCAATGGTTTTATCCTCTAACCACCACCCTCATGATTGGCCTGTTGTTTAGTTAGAGGGAGTTTTTAAATTTAAAAAAAAAAAGAAAGAAAAAAAGATCATAATCATGATCATGAGACTGATTAATTAATTAGTCCTCCCCACGATATTTACATGTACCAACTTTCAAAGTGTCCAGTATGAAGCTAAATTACTTCGCTGCTGTTCTGGCTTGGCGTTTATGGTAATTTGTCAAGCCCATATGCAGTAATGGATCGACTCATATAACGAAGGCTATAATTGCAGCTGTTAGGTAGGCCTTCTTTATCTCAGCCTGTCTGAGTCCCCATTCCTGCATGATTTCTTGCTGTGCCGAAGCCATGTGTGTCTTGTTTTGTTTTAATACATTACTGACCCAGGGTCTCAGGTTACTGGGGTTCCTGTCATACATTTAGTTCCACTCTCATAAAGCATCGCACAAAAAATGCTGGAACAAGGTAACAATCACTGCTCAATATACTAAGTATAAATGTCAGAGTGTAAAACTTGACTGCAGGAGAACGGCAGAGGGGGAGATAATAATTGAAAATAGGAGACTCCGAGCTATAAGCAGCGAGGCCGTGAGTTATAAGGGCTCTGACGGAGTCGTGCAATATGTCTGCTATGTCTTGTTTATCATGAAGAGCTTGGCGTCAACCATCCCTTTGCTACCTACATACACCATATTGGTGTGTTTTGTTCCAGTGGCTAAAACTGCCCTTGCAAACCCCACCAGCTCACGTTCCCCATTGTAATGGCAAGCGCAGAGGGAGATGCAGCATCCTACTCACTGGTGTGGTGCAGGAGCCTGTGTTGAGTATCAGGTTCACCATCCCTGGGTGTGTTTAACAGATGGGTAGATAAGGTACTTAGAAATATGGTTTAGCATAGGTCAGGAATGGTTGGACTCGATCTTAAAGGTCTTTTCCAACCTTGTGATTCTATGAGTAAGAAATTTAGTAGAACTGAGTGTTTAGTTAGTTGTTTGGTACTTTTGAAGTTCTCTTCTGTGATCCTGTCTTTACCCTGATACGCTGCTGACTGATTTTTTGAAGTGCCTGAGCGTGACAACAGCTGTTTCCTAAACTTATCTTTGAATCTCTGATAACTTACATAATTGAAGGAGTTAACAGGTTGTTCACTTAATGGGGATCTGTTGTACAGGATTTTTTAAAAATTTTTTTGTTTTTAATAACTTGCTGGAAGGGGGAAAAACCACTCTTGGCTAATATGAAGCATATTTTGCATTTGTTATGGGAAAAAAAAATTTCAGGTAGGAGGTGAGGAGACAATTTGGGAATTTTCGTTAGCTGAAAAACTGCATATTAAACATGAATTGTGATTTTCCATCTGGCCCTACTGGTTAGGAAGCTGCAGTTGGGCATGATCTTCACTGTCAATCAACAGTCCCCAACTGCGAGATGCAAACCTCATGACGAAGCCCACCCCAACTCATTAAACCAAAGCAAACTGTATGAAGTGCGCCGCTGTGTGATTTTAATATTTGGTGCATGTGACAGGATCATTTTAGTGATTTGCAGGATTTATCTCCTCTTAAAAGTACTGCCTAAGGCTACTCTAATTGGTAGGAAAGCAAATTCCCCCTTCTCCTCCTGTCACTCTTTGTTTTATTTACTGAGAACTGCCGAAACCTATTTACACAATAATGAGGATAAATCACCGTGATGCTTTCAACACAAAGAGAAATGTTGCGTGAGTTGAAAGCTGTACAATTAAAACTAAATTCAAAATATTTCCTGAAGTAGTGTCTACAGTTAGTGATAGTGAAATAAAATTAAGACAAATGATAGGGGGGTACAGGGTGAGCCATGCAGATAGTGAAAATCAAAATTCTCGAGGCATCTTTTATGACGGACAATTTCATTCAAGATTGCAATTAAGTAAATGTATGTAAGTTGCTGACAATAGCCCAGATGTTCCCCCTAGATACGTGTGAGGCTCTTTCCTTTTTCCCATGGACGTGGAGCTCAGCCTACTTCCACCACCACACTTGTCTCTTCCGCGAGGTACCCACTGGCAACTTCTCCACTCATGGGTCACAGTGGATGATGCTCCTCTATGTGGCTGTGAGGTTACACCTCACTCTTGCATTCTGGAGAAGTTACTTGAGAAGGAGATGGCAGCTTTGAGCTGAAGTACAGCCCCGACCAGGAGTCGACACTGAGAGCGCTGAAGCTGGTGGCCACTGCTCCTCTGCGGATCTCAGTGGGCCTATGGCCTGCTATGGGCCTGCTCAGCGGGCCTATGCTGACTGAGAGTTTCCAGATAAAGATGTCCCTTGGCTGGTTTACATGGAGGAGAGCAAACTGCCTGGGGTTGTTGCAATGAAGTGGATTATGTGCAGTTCTTCCTGGGGCCTGATTCTGTGCTTCTTGCCTGAAGACCCCTGTTGAAGCAACCTTGGTCGACAAACACTGTCTCCAAACATGCTGCTCAGCACCTGCTGTGTTTACAAATAAACAGGGCAATCTTGAGGCATTTACTTACAAACCTCATATATCGCTATCGTGAGACTTTCATATTTTTCATTAATTGTCATTAAAAATCAATCTAAGAGATGCACTGTTGAGAGGTCTTTGCTTTGGTTTTAGTCCACACTGTAAGAAGCAGATAGGGGAAGCAAACTGACCTGTGTTTATCGTGGCAAGTGACACCCACCAAGACCCCTTCTGCAGAGTATGCTCCATCCACTCTTCACTTTGCCCTTGGCATGAGCCCCTGGGCCCTCATGTTTGACCACGCCATTGGAACCAAGAAAACACTGAAGGTACCATGAAGAGAAGCTCACGTCTTCTGAGAACAGCCTTCCTTTGTAGGTCACACAGGCTGGTTACCAATGCTTGGTGGTAACGGTGGAGGTGGCAAAGCAACAGGACGGTGCCAAAGATGACACCACATGCTGGCCCTGCCAAGAAATTGCTGGTGTTCGTCACCACTCTGCTTGTACACACGGTGACTACCAAGGCTCGAGCACAGAGCAGGTATCTTCCCTGCCGTTAAGTGCAATGTAAGATACCAATAAGTGTAACAATGAATAATTAAAGATGCGTCTCTTATTAGAACACAGGTTTCACGTTATCTGTAAGAGGAGTTTCATTTCCACCGAAACAAATGGGAAATAAGTTCTCTTCACACAAGCTTCACGAGATTGTTGTCACAGATGTTGTGATAAAATACTTAAATAACACTATGAAATTGCAACATCAAAGAAAACGCTTATGGAATATTAAGATCTGAAATACCTCTTGCAAAAGCATGTGCAAGTCCACCAACACCATTGGAGTTATTTTTATTTATGTTGTCAGGTGTTTATTACATCTAAATACAATTTGAATAATTGGCTCCTTGGTTTATATTCCACAATAAGTGATATCAGAGGCAAAAATCCTATCAACATTAACAGGGGAGGAACAGACTTTGCTGCAGAACAGCACCTAGAGATTGGCCACACTCCGCTGAGTGTAGAGAAATGCACGGTTGGGATGTCAGCTGTGGTCAGAGCTGCACTGATCCAGTAGCCCCAGGGCCAACCACTGGCCCTAAGGATAACCACCATCTCCATGGACAGCCACCACCCCCATGGGCAACCACTGGCCAGGGCCAACCACTGGCTCCATGGACAACCGTCAGCCCCATGGGCAACCACTGGCCAGGGCCAACCACTGGCTCCATGGACAACCGTCAGCCCCATGGGCAACCACTGGCTCCATGGACAACTGTCAGCCCCATGGGCAACCACTGGCCCCAAGGATAGCCATCAGCTGCACAGACAGCCACCAGCCTCATGGGCAACCACCAGCGCCACAGGAAACCACCGGCCTCATGGAAAACCACCAGCCCCACGGACAGCCACCAGTCCCATGGGCAACCACCAGCCCTCGGATCTGCTGCCACAAGGAGCTGGATGTCTGGATTCATGTCCACATGCACATCTGGGCCACTTCCCAGCAGCTCCCAAAATGCCTTAACAAACCAGCCTCTATGGGATGATGGAGGGGGTCACAGCATCCTGACCATGGGGGAAGCCGTACTGGGCCATCCCTCTGAAGTTCTACTGGTTGCACTGGTTGTTCTTGCAGAACAGTTTCAGGGCCAGTCAGTTTGGTCCTGCCTGTCTCATCTCCCAGCTGAGGTCGGTGAATCATTTTTAAATCACATTTTTCTTCTCTTCTTCCCTCCTGCCCCCAAATTGCAGCCAGGGCTTTGTACACTTATTTCTTTGAGTCCTTCTGCAGCTGGTGCAGTTGCTTCCAGACATCGGTATGAAAATTTAGTTTCCTGGTTGCTTAATTGGGAAGGAGCAATCCATCCATTTCCATTTGTTGTCCTGTTTCCACACACATCATTTATTCCTGAGAAGCTGGGACTGAGGTAAGCACAGGGCAAAACGGTGGAGCTCTG
>CM036911.1:21691318-21693818 GCA_020800305.1 Porphyrio hochstetteri
CTGTGACTAAATTTTATAGTTCATGAAGCATATTAGTATTACACTATATCCTGGTACATTCAAAAGGTGATTTCCATTTAGATGCTCATTTTTCATGAAGATAAATATGACATGAATCATAATTTCCCTGAAGTAAATATTACAAATAATAAAATACTCAGGCAAGCAAGTTGAGGAATGACAGTAATGTTTTCCATTTGTATGGTAAGTGGTGAACCTTGTGGCCTATCAAGTAACAAATTGAATGTTTAATCTTTCTCCATGCAGATTGAGGATGGCAAAGTAGCAGCCCGTCTCACAACAAATTGAGAGTTCTCTGGTGGCTCATGGAGTATCAGCTATTTTGTCTTTAGAGGCCAATAGAGAGTGTCAGCAGAGCTTTGTCAAAATATATCACGAGCATGAAGTTGTAAAATTGCAATTTACAGCAAAAAGACTTTGGGATAACTGGCAAATCTTAGGCATGCTAAATACATAGCAAATATTTAGAGAAGCTTTGTAAGGCAATTTAAATATTGTTAGGGGAAGTTGCTTAGCATCTGTGGAATGTCCCAAAGGTAAGGAAAAAAAACCCCGTATCCTATCAAATAGCAAATATTCCATCTGAATAATAAAAGTAGCCGTATTTACGTCTATCCAGGCAGCGTGCAGCTCGGGGTATCTCAGGGCTGTTTTAATTTGGGGGTATTTCGGAGGATTGGGGTGTATCAGTCACAGGATATCGCTGTGCCAAACCCATTAGGTCTTCCCTTACTCCTTTGTCCTGGGATTTTGGGTACGCTCCGGGATTAAAGGCGGAGCTGAGAGTTACGGCAACTTCCATCGCCAGAGCCTGGGTTTGATTTGCGTGACGTCATAGCGTTGGCGCTAGGTTTCCGGTGCGGGCATTGCGCCGGTGCCGCACCGGTCGGGGAGGTTGTTTGTCTGCTCGGGTTCAAAACCGGCGTGGTACTCTACAAGCAGGGGGATGTTCATTTCGCGAAAGGTTCTGTTGTATATTAATTTTAAGTTGCAGTGTCTGCACTACAAGATGACACCACCAGCATTTTGATTAAGGATTTTATACATGAAAAAATTTTCATTATCTTAGTTCCCAGGGATCTCCCAGGATTGGTTGGATTCCTGACCTGCAGCTGTGTCTCAGAGTGTCAGGATAAATGCTTGTGTATTAAAGTGCGACCTATGCTGTTTTCTCTGTTACATGAGCAATTAATGGGGCTTTTTACTCTTGGGAAAGTCAAGACTCTTCATAACAAAACATGCACCTTTAGTGGGTTTTGCTCATTTTTCTTTCTGATTTCCAAGCGGTGGGATAAAGTTCTCCCTGCGACCCGAGGCGCAGCACAGGTACCTTCTGTGTGGATACCAAATATGATGGGTTTTGGGGTTTTATTAATTTTTTTTTTCTTTTTCCCTAAAAGTCACTTTCTCAGAATTCAGAACATGAAAGTAAGGGCAAGGCAGCACCTCGGGGTTTTCGGGCCTGGCACACACTCCACCTCAGAGGCTGTTAGCTGGGTGCGTTGGCTGAGGTGACTTTTGGGCAACTTTGGGGTGCGGGTAACCACGTGGGAGGCACGTGAGAACACACGTGTCTGTCTGTCTGTTGGGGTTACAAGATAGCGTGGAGTGGATGTTTTGCGTGGGTGCCGAGGTGGGATTGGACCTCGGGGGCTTCAGTCCCAGGAGATCACCCGAAATCGTGGCACTGGTCACCAGTTTGGTGCTGGAAATCCCACTCCCCTCCGACCCCCCCCCGCCTTGCCTTCCGGTCGGTGGAGCTTGGGCAATGCCCCTTCGGCTGTGGGACGGAGAGCGGATGGAGGGGGGGTGGCAACGGGGTGCGGGGACAAGAGGGGGTCCCAACGCACCCCCATCCCCGCGGGCGGGGGGGAGGCCGCGGCAGCGCGCACGCCCTCTGGCGGCCGGCGGAGGAACAGCCGCCCCTCCGCTCCCCCCGCCCCGTCCAGCAGCAGCTTCCGACTCCCCCCGCCCCCCCCATCCCGGTACCGCAGCGAACGGCATCAAAGGGTCCCCAAAGCCTGCGCAGGGGGGGAAGCGGAGGGGCGGAGCAGCCTCTTCCCGTGTCAGCCCGGTGACCAAACCCGGTGCTGACGCGCCGGCGGCGGAGGGGCTAACGGGGAGTGGAGGGGAGTGATGCTAACGCGGCCCCTGCATGCGGGAAGGAGGTGGGGGGGCTTCGTGTTTGTAGCTCGCCCTCTTTGAAAGTTGTGCTGGAGCAAGACGAGCCATAAGTGCCGGTGTCAGGGATGCTCCCACCGTCCGTGAGCTGGGGAAGCGCTTCTCCTCCCGCGTCCTCCGCGCTGTCACTCCTGCGGCGTACCTGGTGCCATCTGTACATCGGTGCCGCTCCCCGCTCTCACGCCGGGGTTCTGATCATTCTCTACCTATTTGTAATTGCGGAATCATAAAATAGTTTAATTTCAAGGTTAGCAATTTTTCCCTTGCATACTTAATTTACAATTAGCTGGCTTATAAA
>CM036911.1:21703818-21711318 GCA_020800305.1 Porphyrio hochstetteri
TGAACAAATAGCAGTTCCAGTTGATGTTTAGTGAAAGGATGCTTAATGGTCCCTTTTTTTTGACAGGATGTGAGCTCTCTGTATAGAAACAATTCATCACGAATGCTTCACGTTAAAAACAATCCAGGAGGAGCGATACTTAGCATTCCTAGTGCACAATTCATTGGAGAATTTCAGAGCAATTTACAAACATTAGCTCAATAAGCCTCACAACACCCTTTTGAGATCAGAAAAAAAATAATGGATAAGATACTCCTCTTCAGCCTGGCTGTGGCACTAAGGAGCTGTACAGCGGGAGGCTCGTCCCAGCTCCTGTCTCCTCAGCTCCTGGTGGTCCCCATGCTGATGTGGGCATCAGCTGGTCCTTCACACCATGGCAGCCTGTGCAGTGCAAGGTGTGCACAAAAAATAAATAGAGGTATGGCAGAAGCACTGTTACACCATTACAGAAGCTCAGGCTGTATTTGGTTGATCTGGAGACCATGAGTATCTTAAAAAAACTAAACCCTAAACCAAGGCAGATAAAATTAGGGTGAGGGTGTGGCTGTCAGAGATGCAGTTTTGGGGACTTGCTGATAATGTCCCCTCAACGGCGTCCAGAAAACCTGAGTTCAAGTGACCATCTGAGCTAAGAGATCCCGTCAACCACGGTGAAAACCCAGCTCTTTTTGAGCTTGACAGCCAAAACCTGTTTATACATTGTGGGGTAGGTTCTAAAGGAATGTGCATTCAGCTGAACTGAAGGCATTAATCTATTTATGCACAGTTTCAGTAAATCTGGTTGTTTCCCTCCTTGCCTCTCCAGGAGATTGCTCCTTCAGCATTAGCATCCCATATTAATATTAGGGCCCTGCTCAGGGTTTAACTGGAAAGGAAGGGCACTGATGAAAAGCCCCAGTTTGTGATGTAGAGCTCCTGTCAGACCCTCAAAGCTCTGGAGCAGTGAGCACTGTGCATTGCAGATGCAGTCGTGCTTTCTGTAGGCCGCAGTTGGGCTGCGTTGGGTGCTGAGGAAGGGAAAGGTGCTTGGCTCACCTCCTGTTGGCGCACAGAAACTGATGTGAGGTGAATAATTAATGAATAAATACTGGTTGCTCATGTCCTAAGTGTAAAAGCCTTACTTAGCCTCGCTGTTCAATGTGTGTGACATTGGGTGGCACGAGCTGCTGGACCAGGGTGTCCGAGAAACTTTGGGTGAAGGAGAAAGTCCCAAACCTTGCTTGTCATTAGCTGTCAGTTGTTAGCCAGAAAACAGTCCCACAGAACACTTGTTTAAATTCCAAAACATGAAAACATACCTCTGTGAAGCACTGAGGCGAGGGCAGGGCAGGGAGTGTCCCCTCACCTGGCACAGCTGGAAGGCAGGGACATCCCATATCAGCTCACTCCCCAGCGAGTACGGGAGCATGGCATAAAGGAGGTTGCTCCTTCCAGAGCTTTCCCCCTTCCTATAAGTGCTTGCTGTGTTCTTGCTGTGCAGAGCAAAAACAGTTACTGGGAGATGCCCAGGTGATAAAGGTTAGTCCTAAGTAATTGCTGGTTGCCGCTCAGCAGAAATAAACTGGATTTCTCTGGGTAGAGCGACTCCTTACAGTTAAAGGCTGGCAAAGGTTGGAGAGGTCGTAAGACAGGGCCTAATTTGCCATGTTCCTTTCCTTTCAAAAACAATGAGGGAACCGGGGCCTTGCCGGTGGGCAGATCCCGCCTGGATCTCCCCGGAGTCAGCAGGAGTTGGATCAAGTCCCTTTGAATAGCGAGAGTTTCCAAACCGGAGGCAAAGCCAAGTGTTTTTCAGAAGATTGATCATTCATTACCTTGGAATTTTTCGATGTGGAGGTCATTACTGGTAATATAAATTGTGAAAAAATAAAACATATTAAAAAAAACCAGAGAGACGAATTCTCATCTGGTGTAAGCCATTGCCTTTGAAGTCAATGAGTCATTGAAATCAACTTTCCCACACCGAGCTGAGGATATGGCCTGGAGTCAATACATTTGTAGCTGTTGAAAAATTAAAAATATAAATTTGCCTTTCCCTGGCAATAATGTTCTGTTTACGACAGAGATCTTATGCCTTAAAATAAGTTCATTAACTAATAGGAAAGTAATATTTCACTACCGGTATTCTTTTGGGGATAACTATTTATGATTAAATTTTATTAAACTTTTTAAAAATTGGATTTACATTTTGATGAATCTAATAGATTTCAATTTTGTGTTTTTATAGATTCTTTCTAAAGTTTTTCCTCAAGTGCAATCAGAACTGCTTGAAGAATGCAGGCAACCCGCGGGACATGCGAAGATTCCAGGTACAGATCCCTCTTAAGGAATAAGTGCTATGTAAAAGACTCACATCTTCATCTTGAAATTTTTTTTTTAATGAAAAACCAGTATCAATGCTTCTGATTAGCATCATTCCAATGCTGTGTGCCTTTAAAAAAACCCACATGTTTTGTATTTTACTTTTCTCACACTGATTTAAATGCTGGTTGTCAGGATTCATGGAGTTCTGCAGCGGTCTGTAACAGATGAGTGCTGGAGCAAGCAGGTCTCTCATCCTCTGAAAGTATTTCCACAGCTTCCATTCATGCTAGCACCTTGCCTTGTGGTGTGGCGTGTGCTCAGACCTCCAGAGGTTTTGCATCTGTAGACCGAGCAACACGACCTTACTAACAGACATGCCCGAGGAGCCATGGGAAGTTTGGATCTCACACAGGGGTTGTTCATACTCACAACTTGTAAATCCAGCAGCGGTAGTCCAACCCACATATTTTTATTCCAGTTGTGTTAGAAAATGTTTAATACTTCACTTTCTCCTTACAGCTTCTGAAATATCCTGTGGTGAATCATAACACTACAGAGAGACAGCTGACATGATGGACAAATGATTTCCTCCGTATTCAGGGTCCTTTGAAATGCTTTCTATTTCAAAACATTTCACCATGCTTCATATTTGAGGCTACTACTAATAAGCTAGCATTGAGATGTTTGAAACTTTCTCATTTTTTGCGAAGAATAACTTGTGGTTAAACTTGATAGCAAAACATGTGACATCTGTTTTCACGCACAGCCAACCAACCGGTGAAGCCAGCACCCTTGAGCCAGCCAACAGAAAAGATCTGTAGCTGGAAAAATTATTTCTTCAAAACAATCGAGCCAAGCTTCCATTTTTCATGCATCTCAGCTTCACGTGGCATCGGTGATATTGATCCATCTGAACAGAACAGAAGGTCAAACCTGGAATGAGTGGAAATGTCCTCTTTGTCTCACCAATGACTAAATGAAGCATCAGTCATGAGTGATCTTGTGGTCGACAATGGAGCCAGTAGGCACTAGAAAGACTTTCCTGGGTCTCTTTAGCTAATCTCCCTGCCTCTCAGAAGGTTTAACTGGACTTAACAGTATGTCAGATCTTGAACAACATTTTTAACTGGTTTCACTGTCTCAGCACCTTTCTTTAGGTGCATGGCAGGAATAAGCCGATATAACAGAGCGTAGCACGTCTACTTTCTTTTGCTGAACTACAGTATTTTCCCTTGGCGACTGACCTATATATACATGACAGAACAAAAATAGTTGTCATTTTTATATACACCTTTCTCTGTCCTTTTAACATGCCGTGTTCTAGGAACCCAGTCCAGAAATCCTTGCTGGAAATCATGCGTGCGTGGTTTGCAATATTGCCTTATGGCTGGGAATCTCGTTAGGCGTGAGAGCAGATAGCCCAGTGGCCTGGCAGCAGCTCTGAAGCCGAGGTGAGTGTGCAGCCTCAGCACTCTCCAAAGTGGAGGCTGACGGGAGAGAAAGTGTCCACTTCTGGGAGGACAAAGATAGGGAAGCGGAGCAGCCTGGCAGAGAGCTGCCCTCGGGCTGTTCTAAAGGGTACCGCAGATGGCTGTCTCAAAGGAGGCAGGATACACAGGAAAGGTGCTGTGATAGCTGAAAGCTAATTATGGGTTGTGAATAAGAAACAGGATCAGAGGTGATCCAAAACATAGAAGCAGACAAGAATTTCCTTGTGATGCCTCGGACCAGCTCTGTGCGAAAGGAGGCGAGTTTTTCCCCTTCCATGTCGGTTTGCTCCACGTTTGGGGAATGAGCTGTTGTGAGAACCCTGGTGAGCGCTTCTGCAACGTCCAAAAGGAAAGAGAATGGAACATGAAGGCTAAAATTTGTACTTCTGCCACCCATATGGGTGACGAGGCCTAACGCGGCCGCTGGCTTTAAGGACTCTGCCAACATTAAACCCCAAAGAAAACGCTGTGTTGATCGCTTCACCTAGAAAATCCAGAGCACACACCACAGGGCCAGTGCTGGAGTATTTAAATAAGATGTAAATGTCTCTCTGGGATAATAGCTATCGACCTATGAAGCCGTGTCCCACACAAACCCAGGCGCATCTCCTGGTTTCCTCTTTGGCTTGTGCTCCTGCAATATGGCTTCCGGAAGGAGTTGCACAAGTCCATTGTGTAGGTGTTTTTATCAGGAAGGTTGTGCGTTTTGCATATGTTCCTTTTCCATTTTCTGCTGAGAAGCAGCTGGAAGCCAAAGAAGGCCCTATCCATCATCTCTTCTATGGCCGGACTCTGAACCTGGGCACAAGAATAGGAGCCTTTCACTCAAAAATAAAGGAGGAAATTCCATTGACATACCAGGGTCAATCACCATCCAAATGAACTTGAGAAGGGATACTTTTCATGGATTGAAAACACTTTCACTATTCATATTCAACTCGGTCTTTTCAGATGCAAAAAAGTTCATTATCAGACATTAAATGTAATTGTAAAACTGACCTGGAGATCATTTACTGAAGAAAAAAAAATGGGGAGTTACGATGGTTCCTGATTTATTAAGCTTTTTTTATTTGGAATCCTCACAACCCTTCATTTGAAGACAGTCTCAAGTGAACAAATTTTAATTAGATAAACTATCTAATCAATATATCAACAGATCAATCAAAACAGCAGCTTTTAAAATGAGTGGCTAGAGGGGTGTTTCTGAAACTAATGGCTAGAAGAATATTTCCCTGAATTGAATTCATTTGTTAGCATAATAGGAGATTAAACTCTAATTAGTGTAGCAGGTTCTGAAGAGAAACAATTGTGAGTTAAAAATCACCAGTGGTCGCCACATAAACAAAGATGTATTCATAGTTGTCATTCACCTCATTTAAAGTGGAAAGTAACAGGCTCTGGTGTTGTTTTGTCTTAAAAGAAGACCTGACTCTGTATCTACGCTGGATTTTTAAAAATTCTGTGGGGGTTTTTTTTTGTTTTCTTTTTTTCAGGTTGTTGTATCAACAACAGTCAATGTGGATGGCCACGTGCTGGCTGTCTCAGACAACATGTTTGTACACAACAATTCCAAACACGGGAGGCGGGCTCGCCGCCTTGACCCCTCAGAAGGTACGGCCCCTTCTTATCTGGAAAATGGTAGGCACACATTTACATGTCTTTTTTTTTATTTGCAATGCTTTTTTTTTTTTCTTTCTTTTTTTTATTTTTATTTTTATTTTTTCCCCACCATACTTTACGTTGATACACTGCTACATTTACTTTTGCATAATTTCTCTTCTCATCCATCAAATCACCCATTAAAAGAGTCCATTAGTATTTCTCAGCCCTTGTCAACTAGAATGCAGGCGCTTCTGAATTTGCTTCTGACTTCTCTCTTTATTTAATACTTACAGTTTTGCAGTCACAACCAATTTTTCATCGTTTTCTTTCCTTTTTTTTTTTCTTTTTCTTTTTTTTTTCCCAGCCTTGTTTTGCTTGCAGCTTTTTCTTGCTCTTTAATTTGACTTGATTTTATTTTGGCTTGTCATATTCCTCGATCCAGAGGTACAGTCTCAGGTTATGTATGCAAGTTTAAGTGGATGGTAAAAACATGACCCAATCTGTAAAGAATTTACTGTGAGGTCAATTTCCTGTGGCTGGGCCTTACTGCAGATTACAGCAGGAGGGGGGGGGTTGTATGAGAAAAACAGCATAAAAATGTTTTTCTTCAGACTGACTCAATGTGATTGACTTCTTGCCTGAACTGCTAAAAGAAGATAGTCTGAGATGAAGAGAGGAATGAAAAACTGTCCCTGAAAATCCAGAATTGTGAAATACTATCATTCTGGAGCCCATCACCCTCTGCACTGCGGGCACACAACTCCAGCTGCTCTCACACACATGCACACGTGTATTTATTCTCCCACACGGCCCCAAATAGTAATTTAGATTTAAATTTTTACACTTTGGTTGCGCTGTAAAATGTACACAGACATAAAGGCACACACTGGCTCTCAAGTAACCTGGTTTTTAATAAAATAAGAGTAAGAATAAGAATAGGAATAAGAGTAAGAGTAAGAATAAGAATTGGAATAAGAGTAAGAAAGAGTAAGAATAGGAATAAGAGTAAGATTAAGAATTAGCATAGCATAACATAGCATAGCACAGTGCAGCATAGCCTAGCAGAGGAATGGAATGGAATGGAATGGAATAGAATAGAATAGAATAGAATAGAATAGAATAGAATAGAATAGAATAGAATATTATTCAGTTGGAAGATACTGAGCATCTCATCCAACAGCCTGATGACTTCAGAGCTGCCCAAAAATTAAGTACATAGAGGTCAAATACACCTTCAGTGCCTAGAAGGCTAGAATTCTTCAGGCTTAGAATTCTCCAAGCCATGGTGACTCCACCTATGGCTGCACGTCCAGGCCACGCACATCCATTTGCATCGGACTCCTTTTGCGAGTTGTTACTAACATATTGACAGGATCATGGCTTTTTACAGTAATAAAATTAATTAAAGCAGTAACAGAATACTAAGCTGCTAATACAATCATTGTCATTTTACGTTTCAAGTAGTATTTACCAATGGGCACAGAGAGAAGTGAATGAGGCAAGCAACAATTATCAGAAGGAAATATGATCTAGACATCAAAAAATGGAAAGCGATTTACAAATCTGCTGCAGTCCACACACACAAAACTAATTTGTTTTTCTGCATTAATAACTAAGGTATAAGAGAACAGAAATATAATAATTAAAGGTCGCCCTGAGCACCAGAGTCATTATGGTCTATGACGTATTGTTTATCTCTTTCATATGCACTGAAAGTAGGTGTGTGTTTTGCCTAGCAACCGTCACTAATGAGGTTCACAATTAAGAAGGCTGAATCCTCTCCCCTAGTCCTCTCCTTCCCCAGAGAGCGAGAACTAGCAACATTATAGGTTCAAGTAAGCATGCTCAGCCCTGTGGTGTTAGGTTTTAGTCTAGGTCCAAATTCAGCCCCTTTAATGAGCTATTATGATCTTAGCAAAATACAAGTATTTATTTTTGTAAGCTGCATGAAAAGAATTTGACTCTAAGCAGAAAATATCACTTAGGAAAATAAAGGCCACTTTTACATGCTATGGAAAAAATCTACATAAACGTGGCTAACCCACAGCTCCTTTTTGCTCTATGGTAATTGATTTGCTTTATTTAAATGTTAAAAACAGAGTGC
>CM036911.1:21716318-21718818 GCA_020800305.1 Porphyrio hochstetteri
GGAGTTGTTGAAGTAACCCTCTCCTACAAATCCAAACAGTTCTGCAAAGGTGCTCCTGGCCGATTCGTCTACACTGGTAAGTGTACAGTTTCGTTGCTCCTTTTGGGATACTGATGCCTGTCTCTTAGTGATGCAGAAGCGTGAACCTTAACATGCTGTTAAAAAATAGGCTGTGTCTTGCGGGAAGTGGAACTGATGCATAGCTGGACCTCCAAGTACCTGTTCGCATGGTGCATCCAGAAAGCCTGGTGCCTATCCAAGCCTCTTGGGTCTTAAAAATGTCTCAAGGTCTCATGAGATCAAGCTCTTTCACAAGATGCTCATTACTTCCTGTTTTCATTTTGGCCAGAAATAGTTTAACAACGGTATTTCCTACTCTGCTGCAGCCAGAAAAAAGGAGTTAATAGGTATTCAGTGATGAAAAATACCTTTCAGCCTATCAATCCAAACTTCTTGAACTTCCCTAAAGGTTCAGCTGAAGTTTCAGGCACTGGCTCAAGTAGCGGTTGTTGGGTCCAAATAACTTTATCCAACCTTATTCTCAATCTGGCTCTGAAAATCCTTTCAGACCTGGGATACAAACTCACAAGTCTGGGAATGATTAATTTGTGCCAATTCTTCTAAATGTATTTGATTTTAGTCTACAAGAGGAAAAGTCGGAACTTTGTGGTTTCCAGTGGTTTTAATATGAAAATTCTCACTTTGGGATGACTATTCCTGGCTTTTTATCTAAAATGTGTGTTACAGTTTCTCTGGCATTTGACAATGAATTTAACTGAGGTGCTGGGAAGGAAAAGGGAGAAATAGCAATTTAATTTACCATACTTTTGGATGAGCATTCTATGTAATAAATTTGATCTGATGAATCAATCTCTCTCTTGAAAACAAAGAGCCTTTAACTGTTTACTCGACAGACTGCGGGGATTCGGGGAGAGTTCTTGCCGCTTATTGGGTAGATAATGCAGATTGCAGATGATGTGCAGATGATGTGCATTTTGATGAATATTTTCCCACTAGACTGCAACTGTTTCTATCTATTAATTTAGATCTAATGGGAAAAGTGTGTTCTGGGATAGTTTTAAGCTAGGACTTTTTAAACACTTAACGCATCGTGGATGTGTTTTTCCGTCTGCCTAAGATCTGACGCTGAAATGAACTTTGAAGTGAAGGTAGCACCTGAGATTCCTATCTTCCCTCTATCCCCAAAGAACTCCCAGCCTGAGCGGAACCGATGCTGGCGTTCGCATCTGGGCGTCTTGCTTCTGGCTGACAAGGGAGAGGATATTTCCATGTTCTTACTCTTTCTGATTGGGTTTTTACCAGGGTTGGTAAAAGCCAACATCCAAATGGGATGGTAGTGACCGCAGGGCTCTTGGTGCTGAGGATGTATGTCGAAAGCCAACATTGTTTCATAGTCTGCTGCAAAGTTGGGTCTGCGTACGGTCGCGGTTACAGGCTTAAAAATGCTGTTAGGAGCACGGGGCGTGCAAAGCCACAGCGGAGTATCTTGGCAAAGTGGGACTAACTAGGATAAATGTTCAGCAAAATACAAAAAAAAAAAAGAATGAATGAATTAAAAGCCTCAGACGAAGTTCCAGATATTTTAGCTGCTGTGAGCTGGTGCAGTTCCACTGCACGCAGGGAAGCGCTGCAGATTTGAACCAGATGATGGTCTGGCTCTCAGCACAGGGGCCTGGAATTTGGAATTGCTTTAGAGTAATGGCTCTAACTGATGTCATAGGTGTGGATTTTGCAAATTTGGCAAAATTTTTCTGGTTTTAGCTTCTTTCTAACGTGTTAAATGCAAATGTGTACGAAGCTGTATGGAAAAGCCATTCGTTTCTTCTTTCCTGGGGTTGTCAAAGGAATCGTGAGGATGTCGTGAGCTTCTCCTCCTGGAGTTAAATTGCAATAAAGTTGTATTACTAACAACTGGAATGTGTATCCGAAAGACCTTTTGAGGGAAACAAAAGCCTGTACCCCAGCAATAAGAGAATAAATAGATAAAGCCAGCGCCTGCCTGACCGAGAAACTTCTGCCTGCTCTGCTTCATCCCGAAGTGATAGGGTGACCGAGATAGTCTTAGGAAATTATAGCTGCCATTGAGAGCGAAGCCAAGCCTCACTGTATTTCAGAAAATGAAAATGATGTAGCTCTAGAGGAGGGAGGGGCTGAATCCCCAGGGCATCTGTTTCCCATCAGTGTCCCACCATGCTTGCAGTCTGGCTTGGCACTCTAACATTTAACCTTCCCAGCATGAGGTAGACCATAGGGCAACAAGGCTGCAGAATAATGAAACAAGAGTGTAGTGTGGTGTACAAAGCCTTTGTGAGCAGAGAAGTTGAGACATTAAATGATCAGGGTACAGAGATATGAAAGTTCCAGATTTTTCTAAAAAGCCCCCATTAGTCTCATGCAGAAGGAAGAGCGCGCCGTCTCTCAGCAGGCAAAGGCGAGGCCTTTCCCCATCTATCCATGCCTTTTTGCCCGCTGCTTTCAA
>CM036911.1:21723818-21726318 GCA_020800305.1 Porphyrio hochstetteri
GTTCTGAGGTGGATAAATACCTCTGAAGAGCTAAGGTGGTGTGGGCAGGCAAACGATCAGATTTTTCCCTTTGCTGTGACCAAGCATCATTTTAGAGCAGAGCTCCCAAAATTCCAGAACTGTTGCACTCAGCCCTCCTGCATCTAGAACAGCGATACCTCCTCCGGGTTTCCATGGCTGCTGATGCACATCAGCTCCATCAGCTCTTTGGGAAGGGGTGGATGCAGCATCCTGTCATCCAGCTCTGCGGCACAGGGCTGGTGCTTCCAGCCAGGAGGAATGTCTGCGCTCTCAGGCTCGGGTAGCATAATTCTCTAAACTGTGTAGGGGGGAGCAAGAGGAAGGAGATGGATCCATACAGATCTGGCAGGAGGAAGGAGGTATCTATTCAGCTACGAGGACTAGCAGGGGAATAAACTCCCAAATAACACCACAGCTATGAAAACAGATGCAAGCCCACTTTATTTCAGCAAAATATATCTTAATTAGTAAAATACCTTGGAGCATTGAATAGTTGCAATGTAATGTTTTGCTGCTTTGATGTAGCTGTGCTACCACAGTCGTGAAACACTTCAGCAGATCAGCCTTATCCTTTTTGGAGTGTGTTGTCCTGTTAGTCGTATACATCGTTTCATTATAGTTCCATAGGAATCGGACTGTGGTACCTCCCTGGAACAACTGGAGCATTTATGATCCCTGGAGGTCTTCAAGGCCAGGCTGGATGGGGCTTTGGGCAACCTGGGCTAGTGAGGTTGTCCCTGTCCATGGCAGGGGGTTGGAACTAGATGGGCTTTGAGTTCCCTTCCAACCCAAAGCACTCTGTGAGTCTATGATTTGATGTTGTGCAGGTTTCCTTCCCCTTTCACTCATCACTGACATGCCACCAAGCCCCCACTTTGCAGCGCTCCACGCTGACCGCTGATAAGATCTGTCTTCTTACTGGTGGGATCCTTGATCCCTCATGATTTGCCCATTTGATGTATGTTTAGATGTCTGCAGATAAGTTATGTGGCAAGCTGTTGAAATGAATGGTGTGGTCTGATGTTGTAACTCAGTTACCCAACCCGCCCCATATACTGCAGGTGGGTTTACTTTACTGGTTTCCCATTGCTTAACTGGTTTCCCATGTTAAGAACATTTTACTACTCCAGTATCACTGACTGTAAATATCTGCAAAGGCAGCAAAGTGATGTCTGTGCAATCCAGCAGATAAGGTTGCTGCCTTAGGATGTCCATGCACGGGTGAGGCTCACATCTCCCCCTAGATCCATCCATTCCTTTTCTCCTTCTCTCTCTCTCGTTCATTCATTTAAAATAAATCTCTAGCTATTATGATGGTAATGACATTTTTGGCAAACATAAGAGCTTGAAACACAATTGCCCTCAGTAAAAGTGGAAATGCAGGCGTCCTTACAGAAACCATGATCATGAAGACATTAATGCTTTACTTATGATGGAGTGCCACCTACCCAAAGGTGTGCCGAAGAGCTGAAGTTTTGTGGCCAAGTGGTCCCTGAATGTTGGCTGGGGATGGTCAATGGAAGGTTTGGGGTGCTGGGGAGGCTGATGCCCCCATTGCGATGACAGCAGCATCCTCCTGGCACCCCTCCTGCAGTAAGAGTGCACCAGCCCTGCTGAGGCTCCACACCCACAAAGGTGTCAGAATTGGGCTCTTGAAGGTTAGGGGACAGATTATCAGACATGTAGTGGATCTAAACTGCAGTTTACTACACATTGGTGGAAGATGCATGTTCTTTGTTTCTCTGGTACTTATCCATCCCTGCATCCTTGCTTTTTTCCTTCCTCCCCTCGTTCCTCTGTTCCTTCCTTCCTGGAAGGAAGTTGGTTTGGTAGGTGGCTGGAACTGGCCAGGAAGCATTTTCCTTCATTTCTTCTCTCAATTCACTTTTTATGACAAAAATATGTTCTGCTGGAGATGTTCTGACCTACTCTACAAAAGCCTCTGAGAGGGACAGATTCCTCTTGGAACGGCGTAAACTGACATTTGCCTTCAAAGCTGCGAGAGCTGCGAATGAGCCTTCCTGTGTCTCTGACCTTCGATAACGATCGTAATCGAACCCGTTCTTCATGATATGTAAACAGAAGGGGTTGAACACAACCCAGTTGTTGTCACCAGGGGTATTCTTTCATGACAAGGTGGTGAGGCTGTTCCTACTTCTCTGTGGGCAACCAGTTCCTCCTGACTGGGAGGACAATCCCTTACTCCGTCCACGCCTGACGACAGCATCGCGGGTGTCAATGCCTGGGGTGGGCTTTGCTTTCCAATTAGGGGGGGGAAAAGTAAATTAAATAAAAAAAGAGGTGTTTTCCCCAATGTTAATGTGAGCATTTTAAGGAAAATTCTATACCGTTATCTGATGGAGCGTAATTATGAGCTGACCTGTGAATTTTAGGCCTGTAATTGAAACGAGTGAGTGAGTGCCATTGTTTCCCTTTCTGCTAGCTGAAGGAAAGCTGGGTGATTATCAGAAACCAGGGA
>CM036911.1:21738818-21798818 GCA_020800305.1 Porphyrio hochstetteri
CCTCAAGCACTGATTTCACTAATTCAGCACTAGAGCTACATGCTACAGCAGCAAACACCTTTTCTAGTCAATCATAATTGAACAGCTGGATGTAAAATGCAATATTATTTTTAGGCTCGTATCTAACTTCGACTTCGAACCACAAACAGTGTTTTCCTCCAAAACAAAATACCTTCCTATCTTTGTAATACACCCCCCTAAATATAGCAAGAGAGCTGGGACAGCGTGTGATAGGTTTTTTCCCACTTTATCAGTTCCTCACAGTTATAGATGCCACCGTGGGCTGTCAAAGTCATTGCTCTTCTCTTTTCCTCTTGGAACGATGGCTGCACATAACGAAACATAACACAACTTGTTTGGTTTTTTTTTCCTTTAGGAAGTATTACTTAAGAGAGCGGCAGACCTTGTTGAAGCCCTATATGGGATGCCCCATAACAACCAGGTAGGTCGCTAGCCCAGTCTTCTCCTACACGCCTACATATGTAAATCAATACCTGCTATTTGCAAAGCTGGCAGAACATCAGCACATTCCTTTTGTACACAGCCCGGCTTTGCCAGCCACCTTGAGGGCAGTCTGATGTGATGCAATGCTCCGAGGGACATGCTTCGCCTTCCCATTCTCCTCTCACGGCTAGTTTGCCTATCAGAAATGACAATTAAGTGTAAGGTGCCAAAAGCATAAGCAATCATTAAGGCAAGAGAATAACCTTGAACTCGGGCCAAAATATACAGTGACTAATGGGAAGTCCTAAAGAAATCTGCTAAACAGAGCGGATAACACACGCCGTGTTTTGCAGACCGCTGAAAATACAGCTATGGCCCTGCGTGAGCGAAGGGGATGTTCCAACTTTTGCCTGGCTCGTGGGGCTAGGCCATAATTTTATGGTCATTTCTTTATGCTTACCGTGTTGGCATGGAATCGTGTCGCATGCCGGTGCGTGGGCAGGAAGAAAAGCAGCGCGGTTGAAACACGTGGCAAAGTCCCCACCCTTACTGTTGCATCCCACGAGCATGTCCCCTCTGCAAAGTGTAACCTTATCACGACTTGGGAGCATTTCTGAGCCGCCGGTGCTCGTTTTATGTCTCCACAGGAAATAATCCTGAAACGAGCAGCTGACATTGCTGAAGCGTTATACAGCGTGCCACGCAATCACAACCAGATCCCCACTCTAGCCAACACTCCGGCTCACACTGGCATGATGGGGGTGAACTCCTTCAGCAGCCAGCTCGCCGTTAACGTTTCCGAAACATCACAAGCGAATGACCAAGGTATGTGGGATTTCAAGAGTTAATCCTCCTCATTGGTGACTGCTTTTGGCCAGCGCCTATTAATACGAGCTGATGTCACTGCTGTGTTCTGCCTCTTTTTCTCCCAGTAGTCCTGTGTCTGATCGTGTAATGAAATGCCGTCCTTAACTTTCTCATAATATTTAATTCTACCTGTTCTTTCGTTTACTGTTATCATAAAGCATCTCCAGTGGGGGGGTGGGGGGAAGAAATAAATTGGCAAAGTGTAGAAAGCTCTTTATTATTCACAGTAAATATACAACTTGCATGGCTTTTTTTTAAAATAAAATAATTATGTCTAGGTATCTCCACCTGGTTTTGGAATATTTACACAGATAAACCTAATTTGATGTCTGTGATTTTAAAATACTTTGTTTATAGGCGCGTGTGACATATATGTTACTAATAAAAGTAATAGTTGATTTAATTTACCTGTTGTAATTGAAAATGCACGTAGCATATTGCATTTAAAATTAATTTTGATACTAATGAAAGGAGGGAAACAGGATTATTAGATATGTTCAAACCCATATTTTTTGCTTGCAACGTAATTATTAAATTGATTGCTCAGATAGGGACAAACTGTCGTTTGAAATCCTGATTCCACTGTGTTTCCTCTTGGAGAAAAGATTGTCTTTTAATGCGTTTCCAAGCTAATAAGCCTTATAAAATTCTGTACTTGATCTTGAATTAGTTTTCACCGATGGCTACACCTTACCAAAGTACGAGCTTGTCGTTAGCATAAAAATATCAGTCATAAAATGAAGACCCCAAAGCAGCCTTTTAAAGTAAATCACTGCAACAAACAAAGTTTTTCTTGTCAGCTATGGCATTTGAGGGTCTGGAGAGGCTGAAAGTTCATTCAGCGTGTTGGTACAAAGCGGGACTCGAGCCTGTTGATAATTGCTCCTAAAGACAAACGTGAAGGCACCTGCCACAGCTGGATCGAAGAGAGCTTTTGTTGGCTGTCTGTGCTAAGAGGAGAGACAACATAGAGTGCTCGCGGATGATTTAAGTAGGGTTGGCGTGATAAGGTTATCTCAAACTGCAAGAGTTGATAGGGCAGTGAGAGACAACTTAGAGCAAAGCTGTGCAATCAATTAAAACTGTGTAATATATGCTGCATGAGGAAACCCCCCAGCCCTAAGTCTATATTATAAAATAACATTATTTTTTTGGGGTGGGGGGGTTTCTAACACAGTAGGTTACAGTCGCAACACAAGCAGTGTTTCCCCGCGAGGATATGTTCCCAGCAGTACTCCTCAGCAGTCCAATTACAACACAGTCAGCAATAGCATGAATGGATATGGCAATGCCGGCATGCCCAATCTAGGTGTACCAGGTTCCCCTGGATTTCTTAATGGCTCCTCAGCTAACTCTCCTTATGGCAGTAAGTGTCTATTTTTGGTAACACATCATCATATAGATTCATATTTACTACAAAATCAAATACTTGCATTGTTTTGATTTCCTATATTGTGAGCTACTGGATAAAAGGAGGGGTGACTCTGGAGGCTGGACGTAAAAATGAATATAATAAATTGATCTGTTTGTGCCATAATACAATCTCAGATAGAAAAAAAAATAAAATAAAATTAAAAAAAATTGGACTGCACAATTTGTAACAAAAGTCCAACACAAAAGAGTTTGCCTGTTATCCAGAGAGTGGCCAAGCCAAGGCATTTCATTTTTTTTTATATATATTTTTTTATATATATATATATATATATTTTAAGAGGCAAGGCCCTATCACTCTCTTTTTCCGTGTTTGCCGTGAAAACCTCAATCTGAGTCCTGATTATTTTTGCTTTATTGCAGTAGTGCCGTCAAGCCCTACCATGGCAGCCTCTTCGGTCACCCTCCCTTCAAACTGTAGCAGTACACACGGCATTTTCTCATTCTCACCTGCCAATGTCATCTCTGCAGTGAAACAAAAGAGCGCCTTTGCTCCTGTTGTCAGGCCCCAAGCCTCTCCTCCACCATCTTGCACCAGTGCAAATGGAAATGGACTTCAAGGTGAGCTGGATCTCTCTCAATTTTCTATATATGGCTTTTTTACCCTCTCCTTTTCCGCGTGTGCGCGCACTCAAGCCCTGATGGTTTATTCTGGAGAAAGGTACCTCGTTGTATTTTTAGGTTTCTGGTGCTCTCAGAGTGATGCAGAAGCAGGGGAAGAAATAGGGTAGCACGAGCGGCACGCTAAGACTTTAAGCGAGACTTAGTTCATTTCTCATACTTCCATTAAAGGAAAATCTAGTTGTTTCTCTGGCATTTCCCCCCGAGGAGTTTGTATTTTAAATTTTAAAGTAAGACTCTATCCCTGAGTGCTTCTTGGAGGTTTCATGTCCTTGCTCTGCTCTGTTTTCTGAACCCATTTTCTACGGCTGTTTATTTAAACCCAGCAGCGCTCCAGCCTAACGCGGTGCAATTCCCTCATTTTACACGGGCTGCAGGAGTTACCTTAAAACATGTCACTTCAGTGCAGATCAGGTTAAGCTCTGGGGGAAGTAACCTTCCCTTGGACTAGCCAGACACTTGTGCAGTGAGCTTGCATGCTCCGTTGGTCTCAGCTCACTCTCTTGCTGTGGTGGTAGAGCGGTTGCTTCCCTAAATGAACAATGAAATATTTTAATTAATGCAGGCAATTTTAAGCTTCTGTGTTTTTTTTCCCCCAACCTGTGTGATATCGTGTGGGTAGTGTAATGAATGATATATAACTCAGTTGCAGAATTCCCACGGTCGCCGCCTGGGAGCGGGGCAGGAGGAATTAGGATGCAGCATGCGTGTGGTGGAAGAATAAAAATATGAACAAAGGAGTCTTCCTTTTTTATGCCCTTTTTTTAACTTTTAGAAGAAAATGCTGTCAGAGGCATCAGGGTTGTTGGGAAGGTTTACTTGCCTCTGGTTTATGAATCCTGAGCCTTCTTGCGTAGTGCAGTAAATTGAAGCACTTCAAGTCCCAGGGAAATCAGAAAGGGTTGTGGATGCTCTTACCCCAGAGGTCACCACTCCTCTTGACGCTCTTAGTGAAGGTGTAGGCAGCACGGTGTTATTTATTCTTGCCATTACTACCATACCCATAATATGATGGGGTGGCCACAGGCAAACAGGGAAGAGAGATACTTTGATTTGCCCAAGTAACCCTGGACCCCACATTTCATGGTGTCTGGCTTAGAGCACCCTGGAGAGACCCGATCCCGTGGAACTGCACATCCACCAAAAATCCTGTCCAGTTGAGACCAGGATCTCAAAACGGATGTCCCTACAGCTTGTTATTAACTTCTTGGCCCAAAGAAGCATCTGAGAGCTTATTATGCACTCAGGTCAATGAGGGGCTGAGGATCCAGCTACAATAAATCTTATTGTAGGATGGGTGTTAAAGAAAAGGATAATTAGGTTACCAGTTTCTGTCATTGCCTATGTCTTTAGTGGGAACTTGACTCTGTTACTGTAAGTAGAAAACTATACAAGGTAGAAATAATATTCTTAGAAAGGATTATCCATTGCTAAAATAATCCAGGCTCCTGCTTTCCTCTTTTTATAAAAAGGTGCTAGTACAAAAAAGCAAACCCCAAAGTAAAAGAAAATAAAATAATAATAAAAGACAATGTGGTAGCATATGGCTTGGGTCAGAGGCAGCTACTCTGCAGCAGGGATTTCTATACCTATATTCTCATTAACATGTTGATAGTGATTTACTCTGAAAAAGAAAATTATTTAAAGATCTAAATTACATAAATAAAGGGCTTCCCATCAGATATTCAAGGTTTCAGGTGCTTAGGTGGGCTAGATTACTGCAAAGGGGGGTTTCAGGGAGGCTAAATGTGCAGTTCCTGGCAGGTGCTGAGCATCTCCCTTGGCACCTCCCCAGGTAACTGCACCTCTTCATCCTCAGGTACAAAATGCTTTTCCCGTAAGTGCCCAGTAGATGACTTGATTCAACCAGTACTGGTTTTGTTAGATGGGACATGAAGTTAGCTCTTTGGCTGAGGGCCAGTCCTGCTCTGGACTAAGTCCTTCCACACCCAGACAGCCCATCAAAGGCCTAACGATCCCTTCAGTCCCTAATCTCAGGATGCTGCAGCACACCTGGTAGCATCCCTGATGAAGTCTAGCATCCCATGGGTGTTGCAAAAGCTCCAAGTCAGGTGTCCCCAAGAGCTGCACCACTGTCTCACCAGGCTGTCCCTACCCCACCCAGCACTCAGAACTTCTCAACCACAAAGGTTTCCACATGTAGGATGGTGCAGAAACTCTGGGGGTTGGTTCAGCAGCAACAAACTCAAAATGAAGTGTTGGAAAAAACCCGAATATCAAACTTGTCATGTTTCCCTCACCTGGCTGAAGCAGCTGAACCAAATCCTTTGGTGTTGAGCAAAGTGACCCAGAGAAACAGCAAGAATGTCTGTCTGCTCTGGTAATGAGAGCACTGAGTTCTGGGGCCATGACAAAGAGGTTGAATTATTTATGCAAAGTAGCACGGCACCACAAAGTGATGCTCCCTATCCCCAGCATGAGGGGATGCTAGCAAAGGGCTAAATATGTGGGTCCAAGTCCCCCTGGGCAGAGGGGAAAATCCAATTGCACCTGACAGATCCTTGGTGAGGTCCTTTATCACCACGGCAGAGAGGCACCATCATTTTTTCCAACCAAAGCTGTTGAGTTAATTCAGACTGAACTCACAAAAGGCTTCAGGTTGACAACACTTCACCCAGCTGTCCTCACAGATCTCAGCCAGAGCCTTGAATTGAATTGCAGCCAGAACTGAGTGGCAAGACAGGGATGAATTTGTCATATGCGTCCTTCATGAGACATCATAAAGAAAAGCCAGCAGTGCAGGAGATACTTATTTACACTGCATTTTACCTGTACAGTTATTTAGGGGAGGGGTTCTGCTTCCTTCCTCCTATTTTCTTAGCCATTTGTTGATGCTGAGCCCATTTTAAAGCTTAATTAGCTGCTCTCTGAACACTGTACCTGCAGCTCGGGAGTTCTCTGATCAGCACATTTTCTACATTAAATTAAAATATGGAGTTGAAGAGCTGCAGCCCGACACAGCTAAAGGGTTTTTTTTGTGATCTTGGAGTGCAGAGCCTCATTATCTATGATTCTGTGATTATAGAGTGGGATGTGAAGGAGCTGAGTGACAGCCAGGGAGTCTGTACCGTTAGGAACGGTCACATAGGTTTAGTCAAGCCAAGGTAGACGCACGAGCTCGTGGGCACTGTTGCTTTATCTAAGGTGAATCCTCTGTGTATGGAGTCAGGGTAAGAAGGGGTAGGCTGTCCTCTCTCCTGTTGGTTGTTATGTTACCTTTCCCCACACCAGTCTGGAAATGAAAGCCAGTTTGGGCAGTGTTCAGGGGAGCTGGGTGACCCCACTGTGGCGAGGCATCGCACCCCAACACGATGGGGGCAGGCAGCCCAGTTTGCCCTAGGAAGGTTTCCTAGCACTGAGCAGAGGCAGATGAAAGCATGGCAAGACCCGACATGTGCCACCCCTGCAAACATGGCCAGACCTTTTACAGGGGTAGGATTTGTGTGCCTGCTGAAAACAGCTTTGTTCTTGCTTCCTGCAAGATGAGGGGGAAGCAGGAGCACAACTATGAAGGTCCACCTGGACCTCAGACATCTGGACTCTCCTAACATAGTATAAAGCAGATGTAGAGCTGCCCTACCTCCTGACCATGGTAACATCACCCTAAACATAAGAACTACTGGAGCCCATTCTACTAGAAGCAAGATTTGTTGCTAGCAAGGACACCCCAAAAAGCCACTCTGCATTTGAGGACTTGCTGCTGAAGCCTGAACATGGAGAGGTCTGTAGCCAACAAGGGGGACTCACTTTTTATTCTGAAGAGGTCCAGTGCTCAGGTTAGGAAGCAAGGAAAAAGAATACAAAAGAAGTCAATCTGGGATGGTCTCAGGAAGGTCAGCGTGCAGGCAGGGCCAGCCAGGGTGGATGAGTGGTCTTCTTCCTTGTGGCACTTGTTTCCCCCACCCCATCAGCTGCACGCCCACCCTTGGTCCACCATGTCCCCTTGAACTTGGAAGGTGCAGCTCGCAGAGGAGCTACCCCTCTGTCTGTTGTCCTCTGGGTGTTGTCTCACTCCTATGAGTAAGTCTGCAAAAAAAGGACTTGTGGACCTTACCCAAAAAGCCACAATCTTCTTAACTCCATATGACATCCACCACATAGCCCGTGATCACAACATGAAGCACTTTCACGACTTGTTAAGAGCAGGACACTAGTGTATGGGCTCCTTTCCTGTATAAAACAATGCACATTTAAGGTATAAAACACATTCTTAAGTGAGAAAGTGCTGGCTGGCTGTGAAGCTGGAAGTACAATATGTGCTCAAAATTCAGTTTTCAATTGTAATTTACTTTTTATAGATTGTGAAAGATATTGCTCTCTGGTTAAGCTTTATGATCGTAATGCAGAGCTAAAGGTTCTCTATATTCTTTTAAAATTCCATCCTGCTTAATTTTCTGGCCTTCCCTGGATGAAACCATGAAAATTATTATAATGACAGACTAGGCACCCCGTTTGCCTTCAGGAACATGCTCAGTATCAATTTGCACAGCAGGATGTGTACTGCAGAAATTCACAACAGTCAAATGTTGCTAGTAAAATAAATAGTGAAATAAATAAATGCCTGGAGCACCCCCTCCCTCTCCCCCATTGTGCCACAGACAGAATTCAGCAAAAATGGCTATATAGCTCATATTAAAGAATTCAGACCTTTCCCCCCAAAAACATAGTCAGGAGGCAACCTAAATCTTCACACAGCCTGAGATGATGACAAACACGTGGTTGAGATGGGCAGGGTGATGTACCAAATACTGATGTGCTGTTCAGTCATGGAGATGACCTCTGGAAAAAAGCCTGGACTTTTTTTTTTTCTATAAAGTTGCTCTTTAAAGAAACAAATGTCTGGATTGGTCCTGGACACCTGCACTTTGCTCAGTGTGCTGGTGGAGCTGGTCTCATACTGGCTCTCAGGCATCCCCTCTGCACAGAGCGTGATGACAGGTCCTTGCTGAATCTGAACCAGAAACATTAGGAAGACCCTATGTTTTGGGGTGACCTGTGGTGATCTTGATCTCCGGGGCAGCTGATGGTTGCGGTGCAGCACGGCAGCACCTCAGGCTCAGCTCCAGCACCCCCCAATTCAGGTGCTCCTGAGGAACTAATGCCCAGGGATGTGGTTGAGTCACCTTCTCTGGATGTGTTTAAAAGGGTAGATGAGGTACTTAGGGATATGGTTTAGTTTAGGGTGGGAATGGTTGGGCTCGATGATCTTAAAGGGCTTTTCCAATGTGGTGGTTCTGTGATTCTGTGGTGGTGCCTGGTGTGGTGCTGAGCTCTTGGCTGACTGGAAACTCACAGGAGAGTTAGTGGGAACATGATGTGGAAATGGAAACCAAGTGTTTTTGGTTGGAAAGGTCTCTGCTGGTGTGTGCTCCGTTCTCCAGTTCAGTTTTGTAACTCCAGCTGCAGTTTAACACAGGCAGTATTATAAACCACACAAAATTATACCTCCTGTTTTAATTCTGACGTGTTTAAAGCATCTAACGGGGGGGATGAAAGATGCAGAGTTGGAAAACTGTAACCTGTTTGAAGAGCATCACTTGAGGTGTGTACCAGAGAGGTAGAGTTCCTCACATCAGCTACCTACAGCACCTGTGGGACTGAGCTTGCTCAAGGCTCCATCAGAGCCATCCTGGTCGTGCAGCCCAGGCTGCTGCAGGAGGTCATGCTGCCTACGAGGTGTGTACGTTCCCAGCTCTTCCAAACCGTGAAGCTGTGACAGCCAACCTGAAATAAATTAATATTGTTGAAATTAATGAACTGAGAAATTGAAGTTCACATCACTACACGAAGGGATTTATTAATATCTGTTGTACGTAGATTAATGAGAAATATCGTTATGGCAAAAATTAAACAACAGTAAAATTAAAGACTCTCTAAATTATGCTTCTACCAAAGAGTTAACTAGGGAAGATGAGGTAGTTGCTGGCATCTCAGTCTTTATCTGTTAAAAAGAAAGGGGATGGCTGGTCAGGGGTGTCAATCTCATGCCTTTCTTCGGTGTTTGGTGCTGGGAGCAGGCATAGGGTACTTGGCTTTGGTCTCAGAGAGTCAGTGACTTGCTCAGCCCTGCTGCTGTCAGAAAGTTCAGTGATGGAAGCGGGGTTTTTCTGCCCAGGTGCCAGGTCTGGGCATGAAGTGGTGATCGCTGGGGTGTCACCACGGGGATATCCCTGAGGGGTGACCCTGATGTGAGGAGCCCGGCCCCACACTGCTCCCAGCCCTGTGCTGGGAGAGATACAGTGGGAGTTGGGATGCTCTGTGGACCGAAACCTGCTCCAAGGAGAGCCTTTCGCTGGGAAAGGCGCGTGTCCGTGGTCCCTCAGCCAGAGGATGCTGTGCCAGGGCGTGGAGGAACCCGGGTCTGCATCCACCCACCCGGTCCCGCTCTGGGGCGGTGCTGAGCATCGCAATGGCTTTGAATCAGATGTGCTAATAACAGCTGGTTTTTCTTCTCTTTTTCTTTTAGCTATGTCCGGGCTTGTAGTCCCGCCAATGTAAAGTCACTTTTGTTTACCTACCATAGCACCAAGCTTCAGAGGATGGGCTTAGGGGACAAGTTTAGTATATTAAGACATGCTGATGGAGGAAGTATCTTCACACAGAATCAGCAGCAAATCGAAATGCTACAAAACAAAACACACAAAAAGAGGAAAGGAAAAAACAAAAAAAGACTTTGTTTAAAGATTTTATTTAAACTATTAAGAATCTACATGCAAACAACCTACTTCTTCATGAACAATTCCATTTTATTGACTGAATTTTTCTCATATTTTCACATTTCTCAGTCCTGAAGAATAAGGAAAAAGCGACGCCTATTTTGTATAAAGTTTCTGATTACGTCTTGGCTATGTCTAGTACTTGCTATGTGTTGGGAGAAACTTTGTGGATGCACCATTTTGATTATCATGAAACACTGATGAAAAATGCCTCCGAACATTTTTCTGTACTCATAACTAGATTCACAATGGTTGTGTATCTCTATAATGTGAAATATTTTTTTGTGGTGGAAAAAAAAAAGGGGGGCCAAGGAGGTTATTGAGCCATCCAACTGGAAAGGAAAATAAACACAGGAAAAAAAGGAAAAAAAAGGAAAAAAAAAGAGGATGAATATATGATTAGAAAAGGGAAAAAAACCAATGAATTAAAAATAAAAACCAACAAAAAAGTGGGGTGTGGGGGAGGGCGCGGGAGGGTTTATCATTGCTTAACTTCATCTTAATGAAATGGAACTTTGTAACTTATTGTAGTTAGAAATTGTAACTTTGATATGGAATTCTCTTGCCTTCAACAAGCACACTGACAGAGGGGAAAGAAAAAAAAAGAAAGAAAAAAAAAAGAGGAAAAAAAAATAAATGAGAATTGCTACTGTCTGTTGGTTTAAAAAAAAAGGAAAAAAAAATAAATATACTTCCACTGCTAGAGCTTCCTGTTAAGCAAGTGTGACCTGCAACATTTTTTCAACTTTTGCTAGCACTGTATACTATTGCATTCTTAGGCTACTGTGAAGTCTATGTTTCTTGTACCAGAAAAAAAAAAAAAGATTTGTCCTTTTGACTTCTAGATCCTTCTTCTTCCCTAATGTGTTTTGTATGTGGTTATAAAATTGTAGACTTTTGTGATTTTGCCAAAGTTGTAGCTAAATATTTATACACTTGTCTTGAATTTTTTTCAGATCCACTTAAATATTTAGAAAAAGCAAATTTTATTCCTTATGAAAGCCTATAAGGAATAAAAGAGTCTTACCCATTGCAACACTTTCTTTCACGTAAACACTTGCAGTCACTAAGGGAATTTATTTTGTAACATATCAACTATAAATATTGTATTTATCTTTGAAATTTTGTATATTGCTTTTCATCTTTTGGGGTTTTTTTTCTTTTTCTTTGGTTTTTTTTTTCCCTCCTATGTATTGTTTTTTGTCATGGCCTGGTATTGTGATGCTGAGAGTAGCATTAAGCCAAGAACCGCTGCCTTCATGTTTTTCTTTCCAATAAATCAGTGTCCGTCCATTTCATTTGTACTTCATAAAGTTGCTATTATTTAGACTTTCCATCCTTTTTTTTTTGTTTTCTCTTTTGGTTTTTTTTTTATTATTTTTGAGGAAAAGTCAAATTCATCATTTATTTTTATATTATTTTTTTAAGTTATCAGAACAAATAATTTTTTGAATTAAAAAAAAGTCATTTGTTGTATAGTCAAATCAAAACTGTGCCACATGGCTGTAATGAATACTAGTAGAATATGTGCATGTGATACAGCCACAAAAAAGATGGATCTATTTTGTGGTTGCATTTCTTTTTCTTTATTATTTTTAATTCTCTCTCTCTTTTTTTTTTTTATTCTCTCTTCCTTTTTTTAAAGTTTTAAATTTTTAATTTTTTTTTTTAAAGATTGTAAAAAGTCATTTTTTTTTTTTTTTAGCTGCCACCCATGACTTTGCCACATAGCTGAACTGTGTTTACTGGAAAAATTCAGAGGCCTAAAGTTTAAAAAAATAAATTCACTTCTGATGTTTTAATTAAAACCTTTGCCACATGAACTTCTCTGATGCCTTAAAAGTGAACTTCTTGGAAGAACTTTTGTGCTGTTTTACCACAGGCTTACACCACAATTGTTAATCACCACTTCATTTGGATGATTTCTGGTGTAAAAAAAAAAATAAATCAAACAACAAACAAAATAACCCACAAAAAACCCCCAAACCCACCCTAAAACAAAATAAGCACAAACCTGGTGTACAATGATATCACTCCTTTACGTGTCTCTGTTCTGCTGCACTCTGCACTCTCCCCAGTCCTGCACTGTTTAAATAAGATAACAGTTTCACACGAAATCAGGATCACTCATAATTTTTAAACGTTTGGGGTTTGTTCATTTCAGTTTCTTGCTTTTCTTACAGAACTTTTTGTAACTGACCCCTAGGTGACTGTACTTTTTAAACTGGAATGACCTCCGTTGTCTACCGTGGCTGTTGGTGCCAAATCCATAGAGAGAAACGTGGAGTTTTTTCCGTGGGTTTTTTAATTGTTTTTCTTTATTTTTTCATGTTTTTTTTAAAATTATTTTTCTTTATTTTTTCTTTTTTTAAAATTGTTTTTATTATTTCTTTTTTACTTTGCACTAATTTGCAAACACAGCACTGCGAATCCCGTTGCAAACTGCAGCAGAATGAAAGTTTTAACCAAAAATAAAAAAAAAGAGGAGGGATTTCTGAATTTTATTTAATTTTTTTTTTTTAAATTTGATTTTTTTTTTCTTTCTGGGCTAAAAAAATTTTTTAAAATGCACATTTTTTTTAGTCAAGCTTTTATTAAAGGGTTTAAAAGAACGCTACAGCGTATCGCAGCCGAGCGATGCCGCGATCACCACTAAGGCTTAGCTAAGTGGAAAAGCCTGAGAAGTCACTTTGGACCTGAATTGCCTCCGTTCTATTTTGTCTGATGAAGGTTTCGCTCTCCAGAAAAGGTCACGTGTACATGTTAAGAAAGTTTGCAAGTTTTCTTCATAAATGCAACCTGTTTGTGTTTTAGATTACTTAGTCAATGCACTCATCGCTTCATTGTCTCCAGACGGAAAAGCTTCACTAAATGGTAGATTTTACTGTTAAAGACCCTACAATAAGATTGTTTTATCTGTACATTTTTTCATATATTTAACTGTATAAAAAAAAAAAATGTTCATTTTACACAATATTTAATTAAAGTATTTCTTGTCTGTGAATTTCATTTTTTTAGTAATTTTATCTGGTTTGATTATTAAAGAAAAAAGTGACTAAATGCAAAACAAAGGTGCACAAGGCTGGGGGTTTCATTTCTGACCATTGGAACTTGGAGTTGTTTCTTGGTTTGAGGAAGGGGGTAATCTTTGAGCCCTGGGACAGCCAGCCCAGGCAGCCCACTTGTCATCCTCAGGAGGATGCTCTGCAGCCTCATTGACTCATTGGTGTTTAACCAAAACTCTGCTTCAGCCACCCCTGATGTAAAGGGAGGGTGACAGCAGAGTATTTCTGTTTGCTATTTTAATATGGCATTGTAGAAGTCTGTAAACAGGAAAAGTGACTTTAAACATAGCACAACCCAACTTTTCCACGCAGCAGTTTGACACCGAAGGTCGACCTACTTGTCTTTTAAATGCTGATAAAGAAGCAAAAGGCTTTTGCTAATTATAATACTGAACACAACTGCTTCACCCTCCAGACTGCAGTATGTGTGCTGATGCCCCTATCATGTACCTGAAATGCAAACACAGGCAGGCACGACTCAGCCTCTGAGCTGGAGGGTGTTTTTGTGGGAGATGGTCGCAACATGAAGCACAGGGCTGAGTTCCCTCTCCCTGATGCCAAGAGTGTGCTGGCACCCTTGGGTGCCCACAGCCACCAGAAAAAGGGTATTTGTACAGGAATACGGGGCTGGCTGCACGCACCAGAGTTTTTAGACTTAGTTTTTTTATCCTGCTGTTACCCAGAGGGCTGCTGACAACTTCAAGAGGACACTGAGAAACTCGGGGCTCCCAAGGAAATGGTTGTACTTGTGCATGTGTACACACCGCCAAAGGATGCTCTGTGTGCCTGAGCCTCTCCTCCATCGCCCTGTGTTTCAGCAGTTAAGTGATGGAGCATGAAGAGAAAGGGGCAGCTCACTGTAGTCACAATTTACAAAGGAGGAAAACCAGGGTATTTAACTATGTGGTCTTTCTTCTCCAGCATTTCCATGGCTTTTATGCTTGAGGAAAAGAGATGTTAAGAATACGGAGCATTTTGGGTTGTAATTATTATTAATATTATTATTATTATTATTATTATTGTTATTATTATTTCACTTCGAGTATGTACCTGTGTATCATGTTTAAACAGCAGCATAACCAGATGCATCCCACCAAAAAAATCAGCTGGTTTATAGGGCTGGGTGCCTGCATGGTGCCTACTGGTGCTTCTTCCTTTTAGGTTTATCTCAAAGCTTTGAATAATGAGCATCTAAACGTCTCCTCTAACTTCTGGTGCAAAGGAAACGCAGAAGAAGAAACCCCATACATTTTGCACTGGGAATGATGAGTCCTAGAGCAATCCACCGCCTCCGACACATCGCTATCTGTAACGTGGTAATAGCCCTGCTGAGGAAATATGTTGGGTCAGGCTATAGTGAGTTTAGACCTAGGGAGATGATAAAAATTCCTTAATCAGAACGAAGGAATAGAGTCTCCAAAAGTATATGCCAATTATTGCACAGCGGCTTTTTAAAGTCTTTCAAGCTTTTAAAGATTATTCAAAGCACTTGAAATAGGCTTCAATCTAATGCCTCATTTCATTGCATTAAACAGCCTAGTTAATAAAGAATCAATATATTCAAAGGGCAAGGTTATCTTTTGTCTATAAGGGGTGGTGTCATTCTGAACCTTTTATAGTTCAAATGCTGAAAAAGACCTCATGAAATCCATACTCATCAAGTGGGTCAACTAGAGCAATAAAGAGGCCTCTGAAAGAATGGCTGCACTCCTCTAAAACAACTATAAGTCTTATCTCCCCGCATAGCGCTCGCCGGGCTCGGCCAGAAAAATGTCAATTTCTCATCAAGACAAGAGGCCCAAGGATAATTTTTTTTCCCAGAGAATACACACAATTAGGAGAATGCAGAAAGGCCCCACCAGTGATTTGTAGCTTATTATGTCACCGGCAAGCTGCGATCCGCCGCTAAGCAGATAATAAGGGCTGTTGATAACTAAAGTGTCGATACGCCAAAGAGGCATTTTTGAATGTGAGCCCTTGTGCTTCTTCCACACCCCCTCCCTCTCCCCTCCTCCTCCTCACACAGATCACGGGGCTGATAAGGGTGCATCTGCCAACCGACACCGCCCGTCGGACCTCACAATTAATGCTGGGGATAAATAGCACAAAAGAGTTGAGATTCTTTATACTCTTTGAGACAATTCCGTTTTACCCTTCAAGGAGTTCTTTTATGTTCGAATAAGGTTGCTTTTAATGAAATTTAAACTCATCAGAGGAAATCAAAACCCTCAAATCAGATTACAAATCGATTTTTTTCTTCCTTTATTTTTTTTTTTTTGGCTGCTTGTCATTATACAATGTGCCACCCTGAGCTTTACAGGAAAAGGAAGAGAAAGCACCCAGCCTGGAGTCACAGTATGCAAACAAACTCTCCAAAAGCATATGAAGGAGGAACTATCCTAAAGTTCCACAAGTAGTAAAAAGTTTTACAAAGCTGGCATGAATCTTGTCACAGGTGATGGGTATCTTCACCAGTATCTTTATCCAGATACTTTGGAACATGGCAAAGTTTTAAATAAAGCAAACTATGCTAGAAGCTTAAATTGTATGAATTAAACCCAAGCTACTTCTCTATCTCTCATATAATGCTGAATTTCATTGTTACTTACCAAAAAAAATCAAATATGATTTCCAGAAGTGCTCAGGTCAATGTTAACCAGTGGGGAATTGGAGACCTCTGGGTCTGGTACCCCAGTTCAGCTGATGACATCACAAGTGAGGTTTGGCCAGTCCAAACATGAAGGCAGCGATGGTCGTGTGGTTCTTGAGTTCTTCCATGTGCAAATAAAGGAAAAGTTGTGCTGTGAGGGTTTGGATTCCTCTTTATTGACTTTGTGCTCACACTGAAAGGGCATCGTGAAGAAGGAAATAAAACTCACAAAACAGTACGTTTCTGGTGCCCACAAAGTTTTTAGAGGATTTCAGTGGTTACGTGACTCTTGTCTTGCATTTCCCTTGAGGTAAATTAAACTGGTTGAGAAGGGACTTTGTAACAAAAGGCATCAGGTACCCTGAGAAGGGACCAAGTGAGGGTGATGAGGGTGCAAGGAGATTATCTGAAAGCTGCCCAGCTCCAACCAGGCAAAAATCACAGACTGCTGATTGTGTGAAATCTAAAACAACAAAAAAACCCCACCCAAACCCAACAAAAAAGGGAAACTGAGGCTGAAATTGGTCTGGGTAATAGAGCCAACCAACTGCAAAGTTGCCCTGTATCTACGAGGAAATGGGATGGAGACACCGTAGGGAAGATGGAGAGAAGACAGGAGAAAGGTGTGGAAAACAGAATGTAGAATGTACAGTGAAACCCAATAAAGTTGAATTTAATGATCTCTTTCCTTGTGCTGTGGAGTTCTGTTGTGGGAACAAGTGCTCAGAGACGGCTCTGCCTCTGCACCCGCAGGGTGATGGTGGAGCTGAGGGGTCACCAAGTAGAGGGGTCCTCTGCTGCAGTCGCTGTCCTCCTCCATACTACAGCTCCAGTCCCAAGGTTAGAAGGGAGAAGAAAAAAGAAAGAAAAAGCAATAATTGCTGTGTGCTTTGCTCCTCAGACACAGAAGTACTTAGAAACTGTAATGAGTAGAAATCATGATAAACAAACAACTTCTAATAACCACCTCACAAGGCTATTTGGGCAGGCCAGGAGTAGCTAGATGAAGAAAGGAAAATAAACACTAAAGAAGGTAGGAGCTGTGCTGTAGAGTGGGAATTCCTTCCATGGTGCTTCCTCACCTTTCCATCTTACCAATATGTCTGATCGTAGAGCAAGTCATGAACCCAACAAGCTCTGCAATAGCCCAGGTGCCTCTAAAAGGGCTTCCAAGACTTCTCCCTGACCATCCCCTCGCTTACATCATCCCTTAAGACACAACCTGGACAAACTGGCAAAGGTTGAGCAAGCTGGTAGGGACCAACCAGCGGCTCTGATGGACCAAGGGGTGAAGCCAGGTGAGGACCACCCACCACAGTCTTCATACAGGTCACCAGAGCTGTGTCACTCAACAGGTTAAAGGCAGGAGGGGGTGGGCATGGGAGCAGTGGGGGTCCAAAACAAAGTGATGTCATAGACATAGACACTTACCTAAACAAATAAACCCTCTGTGTGAGGAAAGCACAGAGCATACATTAATTTGGAAGAAAAGTTTCCAAAGCCTACCCAGCATGTAGCATGGCCTAAAATGGGAATGACAATTGGGTGCACCTTTGGATGAAGGCTGGAACCAGACCAGGGAGGGGGCAGCAGTTTTGAATGGGCTCAGAGTTTCTCTCCTTCCTGGGAATCAATGAAACAGAAATTGTAGGTGCTTTGTAAAATAAAAAATTCCTGGAAGAGGCATCGATGCCACAACAAAACCCAGAAGGTCCATACAGCCAATGTCTTGCTCCTGCTGAGGAGGACAAGGAACTGAGAAGTACAAGAGCTGTAATACAATCTTCATCCCTGAGGATCTGGAAGAGAAATGACTGGATACAAAACCCAGTGGTTAGATGGGAGTAGGAAAGTAAGACAATCTGCAGAAAAGGGTGAAACAGAGTTATCAGGAGAACCAGGTGCTAAGCCACAGGCTCAAAACTTGTTCTCAACCAGAAACCAGGACGAGGTGGAGGAATGGTGGTGGGGTTGAATGCTGAGTGCTGTCTGCAAGGAGGCCACAGCCCCACAGCAGCTCCTCCTCCCCACGGCATCACTGTTGGTCCCCACACTACCCAGAACTCGTCACTACTCAACCACTTCAGGGTTGTGTCAGTACCAAGGGCTTGCAGAAGCAATGGAACAATGAGGAGGGAGGAAAACAGGAGAAACTCTCTGATGAACTTTTAAAAAGTTAAATCAACTGATGAAATCTTAACAAAACACTGTAATAAAAGGAGGTTGTCAGATGAAAATGGTTTGGGTTTTCTTGCAAGGACAACCATGGATGTGCCTATGTTTCCCTTCCAGTTCTGCTTAGTTTTCAGTCACAGCACCAGGTCTGCACGACTTGGGGATTGGGCAAAACATTTTTAAGACAATGTCCTGAAAATAAAACCCTCTTCTTTATGGTATTACACATTAAGATGTCCAAAAGGCTCTCCTTTCAACAGCTGTGAAACACCATGACCAAGAACCCCTGGAACAGTGTATTACAAGAAGCAACAAAGATACGGGGTGGAGCAATTACTGATGCAAATGCAGAAATCTATAGTAAACCATTTTAATAATTTTATATTTTTTTTTTAATTGGCCTGGCAAGCAGTGAGCAGAAGCATGTTGTCTGCTCATGCTTTTCACATGCTGCCCCCAAGCATTACAGAAACAAACCCTGGGAATGGGTAGTTTTTACCCCTAAGCTGTGCAGTGGGGAGGGAGATGCCCTCTGAACAGCCACGAGTCCTACAGAAGATGATGGGCTTCCAGGCTGCTTTGCCAGGGCTGGCAAGGCATGAGCAAGGACTCAGCAGTTTGGTGCTACAGAGACGACACGTTTCCAGTCAAAGACAGGAAAATGAAGATTTTTTGTTTGTCTCTGTGCTGAAATTTTCTGTTCTTGATGGAAGGTGACACAAGTAATTCTGGTTTGTGTGAACTGCCTGTACTTCGCACTCCTGGAGTAAGTTCAAATACAAGTGATGAGAGGAAAAGCAGGTTGGGATGCTAAACTAAACATTTCAGCAGTCACAACTGCACATCCTCTGGGTTAAATTTACACTGTTTTCTGCCATGGCTTTCAAGTTTCTCTTTACCTTAATAAAAGAAATACTTTGTCCTACATTTTTCTGCCATCATGTCCAAAAAGAGAAAGCCTTTTCATTGTCAGACCCTAATGGCTATTCTACCCCACATCTTTAATGCAAAGATTAAATATCTGTGAGCTGCAAGCCTATGATACCCCCTAACTGGAAGGTTTTGCTGCTGGTGAGCCAGGAGAAGGCAGTGGTGGTGGGCTCAGGCAGGGCAATGCTGGTGGGGACTGACACCTGAAGGCACCGACCGCCACACATGTGGGTGTCTTGTGTCCTGCAGATGAATAAAATTGATAAAATACACTAACTGCAAAAATAAGGGATTTCTGTGAGGGTCTCAAACTGTGTACCAACCCCATTGCAGGGTGATTGTAGGCAGGCACGGCTCAGCCAAGGTGTGTGGACCCACCACGGGTTGAGGTTGGCATTGCACCCCTCAGTCTGGGACCACACAGAGAGGTGCCATGGGAACACTTAAATGAACATAGATAAACACTTCAGATTAAATGCAGAACAGTCTCTGGGCAAAGATACTTTTCTGAGAGCGTTTTGAGATCCCTGAGCTGGGAGAAGCCACCAGCTCATCACCTGGAATCAAGAGTTTGCTGCAGAGATGAACCTGGTGACAGTCAATGGCAGAGAGTTGGGTTGGCTTTTCTTCCTTCTGCATCTCAATGCATTCAGCTAGTTCAGGTCAATGGCTAATTCACTCAGAACATGATTGGGAGCTGGAAGAGCAGAAAATGTGTTTTCCTCTCCCTATCTGTGAATAAAAAACAGATCTGAAAGGAGAAGAGCTGCTGGTTTTAGCATCTTCAAGGACGTGATGATTGGAAACAACCTATTCCACTTTTTTGGACTGCAAATAATACCATCTCCTTTGCATATTAACTTAATTAAAAGAATTTATTAACTTCAGGTGTAGAGAAACATGCTCCTTTCTTCCGCACCCAACACTTTTGGTAGATCTAGTTAGGTGATGAAATGAATTCCATTCTCACTGCAATGTCACTTAACTCTGATTTCCATCCAAAAAGAACTTGAGAAGTTGTATAGTAAAAAAGAAACGCGAGACTCAGCATTTTCATCCATACAGAGACACAAAGAGCACAACCAGGTTATGAAACATAGTTGGATACACAAATGTAAATGGATGAAATAACACTGGGTAGCTCCCTGGTTAGCCAAAGGATGCACATATTCAGTAGAACCTCCAGATTCGAACAATAATAGTTAAAATTTGTTGTTAATGGGAATGATGTTTCCTTAGGAGAATGAGCAGACCATTTTTTTGGGGGAAAAAAAAAAAGAGTGCACATTTTCCCTCAGTTTTAGTGGCAATGATGCTTGAAAGCCACCCAGAATGGGTTTTAGATTGGAAGTTCTTTAAATATTGAGGGAAACAGACTTGTTTTAGAAAAGAAAAAGAAATAACTTGTCCCTTCATAAAGTTTACAGAATCACAGAATCACAAGGTTGGAAAAGACCTTTAAGATCATCAAGTCCAACCAGTTGCAACCTAAACTAAACCATATCCCTAAGTACCTCACCTACCCTTTTTTTGAACACATCCAGGGAAGGTGACTCAGCCCCTCCCTGGGCAGCCTGTTCCAGGCCCTCACAACTCTTCAGTAAAATTTTTTTTGTAACATCCAATCTGACCCTGCCCTGGCACAGCTTCATGCCATTCCCCCTTGTCCTATCTCCTGTCACCTGGCTGAAGAGACCATCACCCACCTCTCTGCACCCTCCTGGCAGGGCAGGGGAGGTGGGGAGAAGGTCTCCCCTCAGCCTCCTCTTCTCCAGGCTGAACACCCCCAGCTCCCTCAGCTGCTCCTCATAGGATTTGCCCTCCAGCCCCTTCCCCAGCCTGGCTGCCCTTCTCTGGACTCGCTCCAGGACCTCCATGTCCTTCTTATAGTGAGGAGCCCATAAGGTTTAGGGTTTGGGTTTGTTTTTTAATCCCTTTTTTCCCTTGTCACTCCCCTGAAGTAGGGGTCCAGAGCAGGGATGGTGTGTGGCCAGATGCAGGGCGAGCAGCAAGAAGTAGAGGAGGCTGCAAATGTGAACGTATTCAGCAATGAAGGCACCCTACAAGCCTCAGCCTTTTGACTCTTCCTCTCCTTTCACAGAAGCCCACCCCTCTTTTTCCTCCATGTGACCCATATCTTCCTTAATTGGGATTTAGCAATTACACTTCTTACACTAATCATTAAGAACGCCCCGTGTACGTCTGCTTCCCCAGCAGACCCCTCCTGCTGCCCCTCCCTGCTGCTGGCTCTGCTGTTTCATCTGGCAGGGAGTATGGAAACAATAAAACTTGGGATCAATACAGCTGTTTCCAGGAGTCCCTCTGAGGAGGAGCTGGGGGCTTTCCCAAAGCTGCTGAAGGTAACAAGCATCGATGGCCAACCCTGTTCCTCTTTGGGTAACACTTATCCAGTACCAGGTGATGTAAGGGCGATGCAGTATCATCCATCGTTACATCCACATCTGCAATCACAGGTGTGCTGCAACCTGTAGTAACTTCCTTACTACTGCTTTATTTGATTTTTTTTTCTTAGCTCTTAACTCCATTTTTTTCCAAAACCCCAACTTTTTGGGGGTTGTGTTGCAATAAAGCAGGGCACGGATGCTCAGTGCTGCTGCCAGGATGATTTGCTTTCAACCTGGGGTGGTGAGGCTTTAAATGACACTGGCTGATGGCCTGAAATTCTGGGGGTAACCCAGCCCAGCCCAGGCTTGATTATTCAAAATACATGAAATGGGTCATGTGAAGCCCCCTCAGACACCACCACAGCGAGGTACAGGCACAGCAATTAGTAAAATCAAGGTGTATTTCCTACATCATGCAGCTGGGGGCATTTTGCAACTCATTTTGCCAGGGAAAACTTGTTATTTAATTGCCTTTTGCTGCTGCTGGATCAGATTCAAACTGAGTGGGAATATCAGGTCCTGCCAGATATATTCAATCATATTACTGCTTTTTTCCCCTGAATGGGTTCGACGTGCCAGCGAGCAGTGAAGCAGTTAAAGATGGACGTGGGGATGCCAGCAATGCTGTGATCTCAGAGTTCACACCCCACCAAGATGAAGGAGGGAAACCCACATCTCCCCTGATGCTTCTCTGTCTCTGCAGAGGGTTTAAGGGGGAGATAATTCACCACAGTTTGGGCCGGTGGCTACAAGTGGGATATTTCCTACAGACTCTGATAAACCAAGAGCAACGTCTTCTGCAGCCCCCAAATACATAAATAACACTGAAAAAGACTGCTAAAATTCAGAATTATGGGTGAGGTGAGGCCACGTTGTGACAGCCCAGAGCTGGTGGGGCATGATAGTGCTGGGGGACACACACATGGGGCATTTCCAGCCACCGCATCCTCGTGTCCAAGTAAAACTGGGTGGAGAAGGGAAAGAAGATATGTCTAAATGAGTCCAATACTGATTATTAAGTTCCTAAGAGGCAGTCTAATTTAGCTATATAAAATCATGAAAGGGAAAGAATTAATTGATACTAATGAGTTATACGAGATAGCATCATAATTAATTCCTAAATAGAAAGAGGACATAGGCTGGAGCAAGGGGGAGGGGAAATAAGACTGGCCTATATATCGTAATAGATTACAGAGGGTATCTGAAATGAGAGACAAAACTGCCAAAGTCAGAGTGGGATGGAGTTATGAAACCTTTGCCAGTGCAAACAGAGGCCTCTTCCACATCGCCCTGGCAATCCCAAACACTGGGAAGCTCCTGTACCACGCTGTGCCCGAGCTCTCCCAGGGCTGCCAGCAACCATGGGGGCAAGGGTTTACACCAGGGATGCCCTGGCCCACCCTGTCTGTCAGCGAGTACAAACACAAGACCCTTTGGTGGTTGCTAAGGTAACTACACCAGTTGGATTTCATCCCCCCCAGCCCCTAAATAACCCCTCTGAGTAAACCAGTGCATAATCCCACAGCGTACGGCTCCGGCATCGCTGCAGCAACTTAGACAAAGAGTTTGGACGTGATGCTCAGAGCAAAGCAGCTTTTTTCCAACTCCATTTTGGACCTACTTACTCCTTAGGTGCATAAATCACAGGTGACCGCTCATATGCTGGAGGACAAAAAGCCTTGATGAATCACAGACACAATAAATTAGGGAGGGAAAGGGCATTATCTTTTTGGAGATCCCATAAAATCACCCGCACGTGTTGATTCCACTGTCACAAATGGAAATCAGAGGCTTCCTCCTGAAAACCAACGTAAAAAGTTATGTCCAACTGGCATTCCCCAGTTTAGGCTCAGCTTTAGAACAAATCTAGCTGGCAGAAATGAAATTTCCATTGGGTTGCTGCATGATGAAGCCCAGAGTACGCACGTTTTTCAGCGCCGGTCGCTTGTTTAGAGGGCAAATCATGGATAATTCTTTGGGAATTTATAGCTCTCAGTGAGACAGGAAAGCAGTCAGTGGCCTACCAACATGTCATGAAAAGGCAGCTTAAGACAAGCTGGTGAGGAGGGACACACTGAGCATCACCTTCTGGAAAGAGGGGAAGAATCCAGCGTCGGTGTCTTCCTTACGCGAACCAGCAGCTACTAAATGCCTGCACATCCCAGGGGAACCAGGATCCAGCTGGTGCCACCGAAGCTGCAGGAATTTTGGTTGGGTTTCAGCAGGACTGGAGCTGAAATACATAAATAAATCAAGGGGTTGGGAAGGAAGAGGTTCTCCTGAGGGCGGCAGAGAGGAGAGCAAAGCTCAGAGCCTCCCACGGCCAGACCCACCCTGCCCTGCAAAACCCACTGTGCACTCACCAACATCCCGGTGCTTCCTGGCTGTTCAGATGTTGGTGCTTTACTGAGGGAACGGGGGCAGTGCTGGGGGTGCCAGAGGTGGTGGGACCGACTGGGTCACAGCTGATGGATGCTCTGGTGCATCACCTTGGGTTTAGTTGGGGTGAACTGGTCATCTCTGTGCCCAGAGGATTTTCATTACAACCTTTTCTGCATCCAGGAGAGGAGCCCTTCCCACCCAGCAGCCACATCCTGGCAAAGGAAAATGAGTCTGTGGGGTTGTGGTAACTTTTTGGTTACTGTGACAAGCCACGGACTTTGCCATGCACCCTGTACCTCATGGCAGCTGGAGCCAGTGCCACATGCTTTGAGTGTAGGAGCCATGAGCAGCCAAATCCATCTGACACCCCAGCATCACGGCATTTATGGGAACAGTCATTATGAGATATGAAGTAATAGGAAGAAGGGAAAGGAAAGGGGAAAGGAAAGGGGAAAGGAAAGGGGAAAGGAAAGGGGAAAGGAAAGGAAAGGAAAGGAAAGGAAAGGAAAGGAAAGGAAAGGAAAAGGAAAGGAAAGGAAAGGAAAGGAAAGGGAAAGGAAAGGGGAAAGGAAAGGAAAGGAAAGGAAAGGAAAGGAAAGGAAAGGAAAGGAAAGGAAAGGAAAGGAAAGGAAAGGAAAGGAAAGGAAAGGAAAGGAAAGGAAAGGAAAGGAAAGGAAAGGAAAGGAAAGGAAAAAGGAAGAGGGATGGAGGGAGGGAAGGAGGGAAGGAAGGAAGGAAGGAAGAAGGAAGGAAGGAAGGAAGGAAGGAAGGAAGGAAGGAAGGAAGGAAGGAAGGAAGGAAGGAAGGAAGGAAGGAAGGAAGGGAGGGTGGGTGTCTAGGGCTGCCTCTGCACACAGACAGTGCTGTGTCAACAGCGCGGCGAGGGTGACATTTCTCTCTCTCTCAATTACACGGGAGCTGTTCACCGCCGGTATAAAACACACACCGCGCTCCTGCAAGATTCATTGTCCTGAGGTCAGCTGGAACTTATTGTCCTTGTTGCCTTGGAACAAGACAAGCCTGACATCTGTAAGATTTGCTGTTAAATAATCCAAAGCAGGAGCGGGACGGAGCCACGCGGAGCAAGGGAAGCGTTGGAGCGCCCTGGTAGGGAATCAGTAATTTAGATACAAGGCGCTGATGCTCGCCGGCCCGGCATGCCCTGGGTTTGCTATTGATTGCTTGTCCTAACATTTAACTTCATCCTCTAAATACTGCCTATCCTGGAAGTTTTGAGACCGGTGCTCGCCTGCTAATCTCTTCCCCAGTATAAATAAATTAAACATTAAATGGAAATAATCTCTGGACTCCCAGCTATCTTTTGTTGGGTTCGCCTCCTGGTTTAGTGCTGCCACTGGTACTCCTCCCCCCCATCAGAATGTGTCTGCAGTGAGGTTATGTACCAAACCAGAGCGAGCTGCAAAGCCATTTAACAAAAAATAATTACACCTCGAGTGTCTCGGACAAGGCAGCACGTTAAAACCAACATGAGCAAGAAAAATACTTGGGGTGAAGAAAAGCTGAGGCGTTACACACAACCAGAGCCAACCCAACAGGCTCCTCGCCCGAGTCCTGCTTGCAGGTGGAAAAGCCGCTCGGACGCAGGCACTGAGCTCTCCCCGAATGAGCTGCTGATAAATCTAATCCTAAAGGGTTGGAAATGAGGTAAAAGAAATTCTGATGAAAATTATGCACATGTACTTTGACAAGCTCATAAACACTGCAGCCATGATAAGTTTTCTTATATATATATATATTTTTTTTTTGCTTTTTTAAGACCTGACACAACTGTATAAGCCCAAACTCTAATTTTTACAGCCCTGGGTTTGGAGATCTGTCATTGGGAGATATAATGGAAAGAATAATTGCTTGGTGGCTGCACAAACAGGAGATGTGTTGTCAGCCGGCAGTTTGGAGGCTACATCTGGCTTCGGAAATGATTGATGCTGTCTCTGTGTGTGATTTGGGAAACCATTTTTTCTTCTTTTCCCCCCCCACCCCCCCCCCCCCCGACCATCACCACCACCCCCCCTCCTCTGGTAATGCAACCGCCACGCTGAACCCTCGCGCAGCCGCAGCAATTAAACCCTTATTAATGAAAACTTTGTCTTTATGCCTTTTGCAAGGGGCAAGGCACAGCCCCTCGCAGCGAAGGTAAAGCATGTGATTCCAATTTGAAATTAAAAGTCATGTCTGAATAACAGAACAGCATTCTCATTTCCTAATACTCCGCTTTTTACTACTTTGCATTCAACTGTGAAAAGTCTTTTAAAACTCTGAACAGCAGTAAAACTTGAATGAATTTTTGACCCATTATTGCATAGCGGGTGCGCTTTCCAAGTTGGAGAGACTGCCAAGTTCTCCCCACCTAATATTTCCACTTTAATTGTGCCACTTGAGAAATTTACGTGCCTCAAAATATGGCATGAATCTTACGCTTATTGCAGTATCATTAGCAGCAACATTTAAGCAACATCTGTGTGCTATAGAACTAATTGAAGTAGCAGAAGTGGCAGCTGTAAATCCACAGGAAGATGGCAGTTTGCACCCAGCACTGCTGAGTTAGCGGGTAACTGTCAGCCTGTTCCTGCAATCTGCTCTCGAGGACTACGGTACAGGCACACAATGTCCAAAAAAATACAGCGAGTAGGCTAATGATCCTATTAACCACTTTGCTGCACCAATTTGGCTGTTTTTCCAGTTTCCTTGTTGAATTTCATTATATATTTCACTGTTCCAGTAAAAAGTCCAGTACGAGACATGTTCGCTTTTGAGCCGCTTACTTAGGGAGCGAAGCTCCTTCTCGGTCGAATTAATGGGCAAATGATCCCCCCCCTCCCTCTTCCCTGCTTTTCAATTCCATATATTTCTCCATCTTTTCCATTGTTTAATTTTTCTTCATCACACACATGCCTGGGTGAAAAAGAACTTTTACCAACTGTTAATGCTGGTATTTAAAGCGATGACATTTTCCTCCCCGGGATGTAACATTTTCAATAATCAATAAAGCTGGGAGGAGGAGGAGGAGGGAAGGCTGAAGTCTTTTTTAGGTGTGTGGGTTAGAGCACATCTTCATCCAAGCTGGGGATGCTGCGTGCATGGCCTGCAGCACATCAGCCCAGGGAAATTTTAGTAATCGACGGTTCCAAAAGGTGGAAGGTGTTTGATGGAGCCTGTCCTGGCATCGTCCTGTCATCCCAGCACCAGGGCTGATGCGTCGTGGAGCATCACTGTGATCTTAGAATCATAGAATCCCAGACTGGTCTGGGTTGGAAGGGACCCCAAGGATCACAGAGCTCCAACCCCCCTGACACAGGCAGGGCCACCAACCTCCAGGCCTGGAGCTACACAGGGTTGCCCAGGACCCCATCCAACCTGGCCTTGAACACCTCCAGCCACCCCCTCTCTAGGCAGCCCCTTCCAGCCCCTCACCACTCTCTCTGCAAAGAACTTCCCCCCAGTCTCTCCTCTAACCCTTCCCTCCTCCAGCTTCACTCCATCCCCCTTGTCCTGCCAGTCTCTGCCCTTTAACAAGCTGATTCCCCTCCTGTTTCTCTGCTCCCTTCAGGGACTGGCAGGCTGCAATGAGATCCCCCCACAGCCTTCTCTTCTCCAGGCTGACCCAGCCCAGCTCCCTCAGCCTCTCTCCATAGGGGAGCTGCTCCAGCCCTCTGAGCATCTCCATGGCTCCTCTGATCCCTCTCCAAGAGTTCCCCATCTTTCTTGTATTGTCTATCTTTTTGGGGAGGGGAGAAAAAGGGGGTTAAGAAACCTTAAAACCCCCCTGTTAAGGTGGGGAGTATAATTAAACCTTAACTAGAAATGCTCTGGTGTGACAGCAGTGGGTGTTTTGGAGGCAAGTCACCCCCTGACTGCTCAGCGCATCCCCCCTCCCGCTGCCTGCCCCAGCCCCGCCTTGGTCCCCTGGCCGTGGCACAGCCCTGGGGAAGGCGCTGGGGTTGCCCCTCGCTGTGGCGTGTTTGCCAAGAGCCCAACTTCATTAGAGACCCGTCACGTCCTCCTGGCCGCCATGTGACAGGCCGGGAGCCGCCGGTATTTGTTGTCTTAATGCACAAGTACTCGGGGACTGAGCTGATCAGGAAAAAACTGCTCTGCATCTGCCGTGCTCCACGCTTAGGGTGGCATGGGCCCGAGCAGTATTGAAAATCAATAGTCACGTGGCGGTTTGAAGGTTAGAGGTCTCCTGAATTAACTTTCTAGTACTAAATTACCAGCCCTTGGGTTTTTTGGGTTGGTTTGTTTATCTATTTATTTCTTTCTTTCCCGTTTTGTAATGCCTGGAGAGATGCACGGGCTCTGAGAAGAGGCTCAGCTGGCGCCTAGGCTGCGCCTGGAGCAAACCACAAAGCCTTTTGATACTTGGTTTGGAGATTGAGGGGCTTCTTGTGAGCAAATTCAGGTGGCACTGGGAGGCACGGGGCAGGATCAGACCTGGTAACAGAGCCATGTGTGGTGTGAGGGGCCCGAAAATGGGAACACAGCTCTGGTCTGCTACCTCACATCCCCCCACTGCCTGTACTTGTAGGACGTGTGCTGTTACCTTAACTCCTGTTTTGTTTTTAACAGTGTCTAGAAAGTGTGAGGTAACAGTATTACTTGAGTAGTGTGTTCAGCAAGAACAGACAAAACCCTAACACCATGGATATATAAGGATACACAGAGCATTGTGAGTTAGAGCCCGTGGTAACTTATGTGTAGCTGTTCACACACGAGCACAGGGCACTCCCAAGGACTGCTCCAGCATGTAGCTGCTCACACAAGGAAGCACCTTTGTGACTGGTCCTTTAGCTCTGCTGCTCACCTGGACTGCAAACACCAAATCACTTTTTTATTTCATTGCTCAGATTTCCTATTTAAATTTATTTCAACGTTTTCCTTCCCCTTGGTTTCATTCCCCCAGGTACACCAGCAGCTTGGATTTCAACAGTGAGTATTTGCAACCTGGGTTAGTCTTCATGGGAAGGGCTAACAGGGAGCTGGGTCCCAGCAGCCTGATGGAGTCAGCACCGTGGCTGTGGGTACTTTGTGAGGGGGACAACCTGGTGGGCTGACCTTAACCACCTCTGCCCAAACCAGCCCTGCAGCGCCAGGAGCTGGGGTTCCGCAGGATGTTTCACACCCACCTCACTAGGAGAACAACCCCAGGGGCATCCTGGGGTTGTGGTCCCCTTCCCTCTGGATGTCCACCCCAGGTGACCACATTGAGTGGAGATCTGAAGGAGCCACCAAAGCTTTGAAGGAGTGGGTTAAGGAGATACAGCAGGATAAAAAAAGCCTTCCAGGAATTTTAGACATCTCTAAAGCTTTTTCTTTCTGGGTCACAGACGCTTCGCCAAAGCCTTATTTCTAGAAACACTGAGCTGGTTTAAGGCTTATCGACTGCAGGTGGCTTAAATTTGATTTCCTCCTATGCCAGAGTAACCGTACACACGTCCCAGCCAGACACTCATCTGCTGGGCTGGGAGTGTGGGCTGCAGGGCCATGCCTGTGCTGTGGCCACCTGTGTTGGTCTGGACTGGCCACGGGTCTCAGGCAGGGCTGGAAACACGTGGGAGCGAGGGGCTGTGTGCCAAAGGACACGCGTGGCTGGACATACTGATGGGTGAGACCCAGCACCTACTTTTCAGAAGTGTTTGTGTGTGTTAAACATCATCACCTCTGCACATGCAGAAAGAAACAAGAGGCCAAAACACAGGGAAGAGATCAGAGGTGACCACTGAAGCCTGAGCACTGACCTCAGAGGAATGGTTTGCCCGACAAACACCGAGTCTCCCAGTCTCCCAGTTCATAAACTCTGAACTTAACCTTTCCAGCTCTGGCATCTGGTACCCACAAAATTCACACACAAATGGGGTTATCACAGAATCACAGGGGTTGTAAGGGACCTCCAGAGCCCTCCAACCCCCTGCCAAAGCAGGGTCCCTAGGACAGGGCGCACAGGTCGGTGTCCAGACGGGGCTGGAATCTCTCCAGAGATGGAGATATATGGAGGTATAAACCAGAAAAAGCTTCCTCTGTTCAGCTGAGATTTCTGCTATCAATCATAAGCTTTGATTAGACAGTGTATATGCCTAATGAAATCACAGATGGAAGTTTCCAGTGGAATTTTCCCTCAGTTGCTGTATTCATACAAACCTACAGACTGCGGGCGCGTTGCAGGGGGCACAGCCCTGTTATGGGGGGGATTTTCTGTGCAAGAGGGAGCTACAGTTTTAAAAGCATCACTTTAAAGTGGAGCTGGAAGTAACATTTTCTGGCTTGTGCACACACAAAACAATCCTATGGAAGAAAAGTTAAGATTCATTTGTTTTTCATGACCATCATGCCTAACGAGAGCACAGTTACCTTGGTGCTTATTTCTATTAGCGGTCTTATTAATTCCCATACTACTTCTGGACCATGCTTGCACTACAGAAATAATTTTAATTGAACATTTATTAAAATAAATGCTTTGTTAGGATATACCCCACTCCATCTGGCTGCACTGGACAGGCATTATTTCCTGGATGTGTCTGCTTTATACAACGTCCTCTCCCACAGCTCTCACTGACTACCAGAGATGATGATTAGATTGTTGTGGGTTTTGCTCGGCAGCATTTTCTGCCACAGCCCTTTCTGCCTCACAGACATTAGCTTACATGCACACTCTCTGCAGGACTCTTCCTCTTCTGCTGCAAGGAAGAGGGTTTATTTAGGAAGAGCATCGTTAGCCCGCCAAGCTGGCAGAAGGTGGACATCTATAAATAACCCACCCTGAGAGGATGGATGGGCTCTGTCTGATGGGATTTTTTGGGTGTACGTGCATGCTCATGATCAACAGAGATCAGAGTTTTGCTAAGAAAACATATATTGGGCTCCCAGCATTAAATTTTTGCCCTTGAAAAGAAAGTAAGAGCAGTTTTCCCCTTTCCCCCCTGCTGACAAACAGACCCTGCTGCTGCAAAGCCATTTTTAGCACCCTTCCCAGCCACACGTCATTTCTAGGGCTGGTGACACAAACACACAGAGCACAAACACTGAGTTAAACACCCAGCAGCACTGTGCAGCTTAATCCCTGATTCCCTGCTGTATGGAAGCGCTGGGGGAGTGCTGGGCGCTCTCCTCAGAGCACATCTCCTCCAGCCCCAACCCAACGGCAACCACGCTGCTCTCTTCAGCCAGGTCATGGCAGATGTAAAGCTGGGAACTTCTCACAGGAGAGGAAGTGGTGGTTTCTGAAACTTCAGAAAACAGCCCAGTATCCCCTAAACTGGTCGGCTCCTTTTAACTTCTTATCCAAAGCCTCTACCAAAGTCTCTACCACAGTAACTGCAAACACTGCATCACCCCTGACTTTTCAAACTCTTTTTCTGCCCACTGGCCATTTGTCACTCTCTCTTTGACAGCCTTGAGCACATACTCCATTAGTATCTTTTTGGGGAGGTCCTTGCATCTTTCCACCTCTCTGGACTGTGTTAAAGTGCCCTGTGACAACCAGGAGCTCCTCACAAGCTTGTGTGGTGCCTATGAGTGCTTGCATGAGGTGGAAGGATCACCCTGTATTTTGTGTTCCCAGCAGCACTGGGACTGGTGGGCATCGCAGGAGATGGGAGCTCTGCTCCTCCCAAGGATAGCACATCTCCTGCTGGGATACAGGACCTCAACGATTCTGGGAGGCCACATTAAGAATCTGAAGTGTCTGTGGTCCTTGTTTAAATAGTCAAAGCAGGTCCACCACGGGGAATTGATCATTTCCTCACGTTGTTTCCTGGTTTCAGGGTTGCTGGTATTGCCACAGCCCTTCTGGAAGCATGAAGAAATACTTAGTGTCAAAACGATGCTTTGAGTCAGGTCAGCAGCTCCAAGCTGGCTACCAAGTGCCAGACACAGCTCAGCATCCATGGTGTCACAAAGCACTTTGAAACAGGCAGTGGTGAGGCTGCACCTCGAGTGCTGGGTCCAGTTCTGGGCTCCTCACCATCAGAAGGACACTGAGGTCCTGGAGCGAGTCCAGAGAAGGGCAGCCAGGCTGGGGAAGGGGCTGGAGGGCAAATCCTCTGAGGAGCGGCTGAGGGAGCTGGGGGTGTTCAGCCTGGAGAAGGGGAGGCTGAGGGGAGACCTTCTCCCCACCTCCCCTGCCCTGCCAGGAGGGTGCAGAGAGGTGGGCGATGGTCTCTGCAGCCAGGGGACAGGAGATGGGACAAGGGGCAATGGGCTCAAGCTGTGCCAGGGCAGGGTCAGCTCAGCTGGGAGGGAAAAGTTCTTCCCTGGCAGAGTTGTGGGGCTGTGGCACAGGCTGCCCAGGGAGGGGGCTGAGTCCCCACCCCTGGGTGTGTTTAACAGCCGGGGAGATGAGGTGCTCAGGGATCTGGTTTAGCTTAGGATGGGAATGGTTGGACTTGATGATCTTTAAAGGTCTTTTCCAAGCTTGTGATTCTGTGAAACAAACACATACAAATTATTTAGGGATGCCAGATATGGGTGAAGAATAAACACCAGCTGTACCCCTCTTCCTTCAGGAGTACCTGGCTGGGCAGCACTGCCCCAGGGAGGTAACTGAGCTTTCCCTTCTTAAGGCTCCAACAGCAAAGTTGTAGCAAGTTTTGGTCCAGGACGTATCAAATCCCCACGTCTGCTTCAGCTGCGACTGCTGCAGCCAGGGTCAGACCCTTTGAGAGCAAACACGGACACAGGGGGGTTCTGTAAATGAGGGGGTTGAGTCCTTTGTGGGTGGGAAACCAAGAAGCCATAATCAAAATGAATTAATGGAGAGCTTCAACCATGACTGAGTGATGCCAGGACGTCAAGCACAGCGTAACGATGGGACATCTCTGCAGGCCAAGGAAGCTTTCATGGGCTTTTCAACCTTAGCAGGTGGTCAGGTTGGTTTAGGTCCAAGAGCAGAAATGAAAACGGTGTAGCAGAGCATCTGATCTAAACCCCAGAGGTCTCAGTCCCCAGCAGACACTTCCCATTGCTTTCAAAGCTCAAGCAGGAAGAGAACCTCGTGCAGAAGAGGAAACGTTGGGATGCTGGGGGATGTGAGGGGAGATGTGAAATTACCCTTACCAAAGGAAAAAGGTGGTGGTGAACACCTAGCACAGATGTTATCCAAACCTGGGGATTCCACAGGGACCAGAGCTCACTTCCAGGAACTTGGAAGCAAGATCCAGGTGTAAGCTTTGAGCAGGTCAGTATTCTGGGATAACATATGTATCCCTAATAACTGACCTCTGAGCACAGCAGTTACACACCAATTTGCAGAGCACTTTGAGTTGCCATATTCCTACCTATGAGGATTTAATTTGAAAATGATGGAATAACCTTAATTTAACAGGATGTCTTTGTTCATGGGTGATACATGGCATTGAAACAACCATCAGTGTGTTCGGCTTATTGACGTCTGCTCTCGGAAGCCCGTGGGTCACAGGCACTCAGCACACACTGGATTTATCCTTCTTCTGAAAGATTTCCTGCAAAATATAGTTCGAGTCTCCCTCTGCCCAAGGAGGCAATGAATTCCCTCCAAAAACTTGACATTAATTATTGTTCTGACTGTGATAGCAATAATAAAGCCTGGTATTTCCCAAAGAAGTGCAGATAAACAGGACTTCACTATTACATTTTCCTGAACAACCCTGTGCTGTGGTGAAGTCACAAAGATGGGTTTTGAGGGAAGATGACCCTAAGCCAGGTTGAAAGAGTTGTCAGGGCCTGGAACAGGCTGCCCAGGGAGGTGGTTGAGTCACCTTCCCTGGATATGTTCAAAAAAAGGGTAGATGAAGTACTTAGGGATATGGTTTAGTTTAGGATGGGAATGGCTGGACTTGATGATCTTCAAAGGTCTTTTCCAACCTGGTGATTGTGATTCTGAGATGCAGATGGGGGTGTTTTTCCAGCTCAAGGACGTTCAGATCTGTGACTGGGGCTCAGGGCCATCACTGGTTTGGGTTCTCAAGGTGTGTATTGAGCTACAAGAAGGATCCATCTTCTCATCCAGCTTCTCTGCAGAGGAATGGGGTGGAATAGGGGGTCTATAGCCATCCCTCAACCACATCCTAATCTCTCCCAGCTCCCTGGGGCTGGGCCAGCCTGACTGTTGGATGGCTCCTGGGACCCAAAAGATGCCACCATGGCTTACAAAGGACCTGCCTTGAGTTTTGCTGCCTTGCTCACCAAGGAGCCTCCAAGGCAGGGGCAGATCACCCACTGCCAAATGCTTTGGCTCCAGCACCAAATGCTGAAGTCAGCAAGTTGGGCAAAAATTACACAGCCCATGTGTGGCAAACCCCCTGAATCACAACACCTGCCAGCTTATTTTCTTGGAAGAGAAAAGGCTCCTCGCTTAAAAGGTTAAGACAGAAATTTAAAAGGCAACTTGCAATGAAAGTCAAGTTGTGGAGAAGAAGGAAAAAAAAAAAAAAAAAAGCAAAGAATCCAAGAGGCATCCCTGAGGAGAGGAGGGAGCACAGCAATGTGACCGCCAGGCACTCAGGTGTCAAGAACAGATGATCTGCCCATCATAATTAAAGAGAGAGACTTGAAAAAAAACCTCGAGGAACCAGGAGATGCCAGGAAAACTTCAGTGGAGCCGTAGCTTTTCACTCAGACAATGGGAAACGAGGAGGAGAGGAGTCAGTAAGAGGCGGTTCACAGCAGGGACAGCTATCCTGAGCTGACAAAACTTCCCGGGCTCGGCACTCACCCTGTGATTAATCGCCCAGACACACACAAAGCGCCGGCTGCGACCAGGAGCCATCCTCCTAATGCATGTCACAAACTTCATAATTCCACTTGGAACGAGACAACAGCAAGTTAAATTCCTGGATCACTGTCACCGTGTCACTTACAGAAGAAGTTGCACCGGGGAACAGTTGGCTATTGGAGTAATTTGAATGGAAATGTCAGTTTTCAGAACCTGTGATTTGAGGTAAGTGCCCTGCTGTTATGTGGCAGCTCTGGCAGGCTGAGTGCACCCCGCCACCTCCTCTGGGCAAATACACCCAGCCCCGCTCCAGCCTCCTCCCACAACCCCCCAAAAGCACCATTTCCTTCCCTGCAGCACCCTTCCTTCACACAGACAAGCGTTCTCACCACGTCCTCCCACGTCCTGCCTTGATTTTTGTTTCCAATTTTGCATTCCCTTCATAGAATGATAGAATCCCAGACTGGTCTGGGTTGGAAGGGACCTCAAGGATCACAGAGCTCCAAACCCCTGCCACAGGCAGGGCCACCAACCTCCAGGCCTGGAGCTACACAAGGTTGCCCAGGACCCCATCCAACCTGGCCTTGAACACCCCCAGGGATGGGGCACCCACCCCCTCTCTGGGCAGCCTGTTCCAGCCCCTCACCACTCTCTCTGCAAAGAACTTCCCCCTAATATCTCCTCTCACCCTTCCCTCCTCCAGCTTCACTCCATCCCCCTTGTCCTGCCAGTCTCTGCCCTTTAACAAGCTGATTCCCCTCCTGTTCCTCTGCTCCCTTCAGGGACTGGCAGGCTGCAATGAGGTCCCCCCACAGCCTTCTCTTCTCCAGGCTGACCCAGCCCAGCTCCCTCAGCCTCTTGCCGTAGGGGAGCTGCTCCAGCCCTCTGAGCATCTCCATGGCTCCTCTGACCCCTCTCCAACAGTCCCACATGTTTCTTGTATTCTTGTTTGTATCCAAACATAGAGTCGTCCCCCCTCCCCTGCATCATGCCCCAATCGTGGCCCCTGTGAAACCCCAGTGTGCAGACCTGACCCAAAAAGTGATGGAAAATAGAAGCAGGGAATAGTGGCTGTGAACAATCCCACTCACAGAAGGATGGAAAGAAAAGGGGAGCTACCCAGAAGGGCAAAGTTGTTGGGAGATGTGAGGGGCATCACCGCCACCCCTTTCCAAGCCAGCCTGTGGGATAACCCTCAGTGCTGAGCAGTGCCCGTCTGTCACTGTGTTATCTGCACACAGATACAGTGCTCCTACATCAGCCATGGGAACAAACAATAGGGGAAATAATTAACCCAAGAGATCTTCTCTTGCTTCTGGATGAGTTTACTGAGCTCTGGCAGCTGTGCTGGTCCTGGGAAGCAGCAGTGGGGTAAGTGGGTGCTGTGGGTTTCTCCTAATAAGGTTGCCTTATTTAAAAGAAAAAAATCATAAAAATAAAAATTCAGGTTACTCAGAAGATGGGATGTGGCAGCAGGATATTTGGGCTTTGCTGTCCTCTATATGCTGTGCATGGTAAAGAAACTGTTCTGCTGTTTATGTATCACCCATGGTGCCACTGATGTCGGGGTATCTCTGGGCAGAGTGAAGCAGGATTACTACTATTATTTTTACTTTGAAAGGAGTGGCTTACTGAGTAGGGTAAATAAATTTATATATATATAATATATATAAAAATATATATTTTCTTATTTTCTTTCCATAAATTCCACTCCATAAACACAGTGGGAGAAAAAACCCTCCTGCAAAACATGAAGCCAAAGAAACGGCAAACGAGCCAAATTTAGATCCTGCCCCCAGGATAACTCCTGAGCCAAGCAGCTTCCCCAGCTTCAAACCAGCTCCTGAGATCACAGGTGGTTATATCCTTCAAGGGTAAAAAGCAAAGCTGCCTCTGCTTTACAGTATCCTTCTCAGGCATCCCAACTCCGGCGCAGCCACGTGCGTGGGGAAGCAGAGGCTGGATCCTGCCTCCTCAACACTCTGTTGGACTATAAAGCACTGATATTTGCTTTACCTGTGTGCTATCATCTTCCACGGAACAAAACAACATTTACATCTGGGATCAATTTGCTTGAAATTAAAGTGCAGCTGCTATATCTCTTCTGCATCAAAAGTATAGTGTTAAGGCCATAACGTACAGACAGTTACACATTACTCTGCATTGTAATATTTAGATTTGTGTCATTTTCCATCTGAAGCAAAAAGCGTCTTTAAATAAATGAGTGATCTTATGCTACATATTTTATGGGCTGTGTACTCAGCGAGATATATCTACATTTGCAATGTGCACACACATCGTCTCCAGCTTCAAACCACGTATTTAGACCTGGAATTTTAATGCCTAAACGGAAATGCAGAGTAGGGATGACCCGGGCTGTGTGCTTGCAGAAGTCCTGCTGTGTGTGGCTGAGAGGTGAGACCAGTTGTCCTGCGCCCACTGGTAAAATGTGAGCATCCCCAGCTCGTGACCTTTCCCCTCCCCTGTGCTCGCTCCCAACAGCCCCCCCTGTAAAGCAGTGGGGCACAAGCCTTTTGGTGAGGGGGTCACTCTGACAGCCAGAGGGCTGGGTGCAATTACCATCTGCATTTGCATATGTGTACGTACAGCCCTGATGAAGAGATGGATGCTCAGGGTGTTTATTTGTCACAGGCTCTCACCAAACCACAGCATCACAGCATCACAGAGTGTGAGGAGCTGGAAGGGACCTCGAAAGCTCATTTAGTCTAACCCCCCTGCCAGAGCAGGATCACCCAGACTAAATCCCACAGGAACACATCCAGGGGGGTTTGAATGTCTCCAGAGAAGGAGACTCCACAACCTCTCTGGGCAGCCTGGCCCAGGGCTCTGCCACTCTCACAGTGACAAAGTTCCTCCTGACATTCCCATGGAGCTTCCTCTGCTCCAGCTGCACCCACTGCCCCTTGTGCTGTCGCTGCCATCCCTGAGCAGACCCTGGCTCCATCCTCCTGACTCTCACCCTTTACATACTGATAAACATTTATGAGGTCACCCCTCAGTCTCCTCTTCTCCAGGCTAAAGAGCCCCAGCTCCCTCAGCCTCTCCTCATAAGGAAGGTATCCCACTCCATCATCTTGGTGGCCCTGCGCTGGGCTCTTTCAAGGAGTTTTATGTGCCCAGAACTGGACACAACATTCCAGGTGTGGTCTCATCAAGGCAGAGTAGAGAAAGAATGGACAAGAACTGCTCTTACCTGGTCACCTGAGACAGCAGTTGTCCCATGTTTTGCTGGTTGACATCAGGAGATGATGCCAAGACACAAGCATCCACCTCCAGTGGTGTCCTGCCATGATGCTGGTGCTGTGGGATGGGTAAGAACTTGCACAGGGTCCATGAGGATGTTCACCAGGGGAACAGAGCCAACCTGTGAGTGCAGAGACAGGCCATTTCCCATCACTTTTAGGTACCACTTACCCACACACGACGGCCCACACACGTTGGCCTTGCATGGTAAAAGGCAACGTGCAACTACAACATGCCACTTTCTGAAGGCTGGGGACAATTTGGCCCCAAGGGGCCAGTTTTACCCCAAACTACTGCCCCGTAGCAGTCAGGCTTTGTACTTTAATCCCTCCCCATCTCTCTAAGTCCTACTGGCAATCAACCAATGCAATCAGAAGAAGTATGTAGGAAACACAACGTACTCCAACCCCATAAATGAGCAATCATCTGAAAGAGGTTTTGGTCCTCTCCAAGACTTTTGGGGGCTGTTCCCCTGGGCTCTGCTGTACCCCCAGTTCTCAGACAAATGGCAAGAGACGTTCAACAATAATAAAATCTGTTGGCTCCCTTTTCCTTTCCAAAAGGAAAGAAATAAAGCTAAGTGACACTGGCATCTCAATTTTCATTGAGTTTTCCTCCCTAGTTCCCACACAGAACTTCTCCTGTTTTCCAGAGTGAGCGGTCTCTCCAGTTCACAGAGGACATTGAACTCCACACCCCTCATGTTGTTTTACTGCCAATGCCAAGAAGCAATTGCAGAGGAAGCCCAAGAAAACAACTGGCCAGGACAACAGCTACAGAACTCAGATCAAAGTGTGACTGCTGTTCTTTGAGCAGCAATCACCAGCTCCACACTTGGGTCACGCTGAGGGTTATTTTAATTAAACACCACCTCTGCCTGCCCATCTAACCTTGGTGCCTAAGTAAGGCCAACCCCCATCCTGGAGTGCTCCCCTTGGCCGGGCTGGGCAGAGCCCCTCACTCCAGGCTCAACCCTCATCCTCCTCACTCTTTGACTCAGCAGCTTTGCTTTTGAACTCCACGGGACCTAAACACAACGTGCAGCAATAATTTCAGCCAAAGAAGAGCAACGTCACATCAAATAATGTACCTTAGGTAATGCCAGCATGGGTCCAGATTGAGGGGCTCCATGTGCTGCCTTGGCACCTCGAAGCATCTGTGGCTGAGGCAGAGGTGATGGAACAGCACATGATGGACCAGTGTGTGATGGACCAGTGTGTGATGGACCAGCGTGTGATGGACCAGTGTGTGATGGATCAGCGCGTGATGGACCAGTGCGTGATGGACCAGTGTGTGATGGACCAACTCCCGCTTTTCTGCAGGTTAAGATGAAGATGGCTTAAGGAGAAGAGCCCAGAAGCAGCTCCCCATGCAGCACTCTGTCATGCCCAAGGACTCCTCACTGCACAAATGAAAAGCCCCATTTAAAGTAACGAAACACAGCGCTTAACGAGGCTTTAAAAAATTGATAACTAAACATACTGTATGGGATCGATCTCAATTACTGCCCAGGTGGAATTTTTGTCTTCTGGCTTTTTTCAAGTGAAAAACCCCAACCACCCAACCCGGCCATTAATGAGAAACATTAAAGGCTCGTTAACAATATCCTTTCATCAAGCTGAGGCGCTGCCAGGGCGCCCTGCTCACGTCAATTTTCACCTTGCGGTCCAGCTACCGCATCTCGCCCCTGATGGAGCCCAGACCCATCACTGGCCGCTGCCTCTGGCTCCATGCAGACTGTGCTGCCCCCCCTGCAGCTCCTTCAGCCCCCCTGGCCCCCACTTTCGGCTGCCACCAGCACGTTACTTCACACTGGCCAGGGGCTGGTCTGGATCAGGCTTGGGGATGGGGGGAGAGAGCACGTTCTCCATCACTGCATCCCCCCAGACTGGGAAGGAGTGGGGATGGAAGTGCTTTCCTTCCCTCAATCTTCAGTCTGCAGTGATGGGGCCATGGGTACCCCTCCTTGCTTACCCTGTAATAATAATTTGGGGAGGGAAAATGGAGTTTGAGCACTGGGAAAAACAATTAAAATTAAAAATTGGGTTTGCTCCTGGCTAGAAATGGGGCACAACACAAAGAGGGATGTAAAAAGCTGATCATCAGGAAATCCCAGACTTCAGGACAGGGAGACATGAAAGGTTGTGTTAGGGCAGGTCTCCTGGAAAGCAAAAAAAAAGACAAAAAAGAGTGAAAACCTGGGAAAAGTGCTCAAATTAAAGGCACAAATTAAATCAATTTATTTGTCACTCATCCCCTACGCACTCTGCTTGGAACGCAAATAGCACAGAGTCCTCTGACCAGGGGACATCTGCACATCAGTGTAACTGAGATGTCCTGTCTGCTTTAGCAGCAAGCAAGGTTTCCTGTTGTTTCCTGAGCTGGGCACAGCCACGTGGAGTGGGGGTACAGCTGCACAGAGTGGGGGTACAGCCGCACGGATTGGGGGCACAGCCACAGCAGGGGCAGGGGAGCAGGAGTGAGGTGCCTTCGAACGCTGTTTCCATCCACAACACAAAAAGAATTACAATTAAACCTGTAAAGGCAATTCTTTGAGGGTTTTTACATTCCTCTAAGATTCTTACCAAGAAATGACTCTTGAAATAGTACATAAATCTCCGGGGCTCCCCTTGGGTTCCGGTGCTGGAAGTTTTTAAGCAATCTTTCCATAGGTTTGTTCTCTTGTCACATTGTTCTGTAAAGCAGCAGGTCTCCAGCACCACCCTTCGCACCAAGCAAACACTTTAATAGCCAGTGTATCTCCCTGTCCTGGGTGCAACACGTATATATGGCCAGAAATACCACAATGAGGGAATTCTGGGAAGAAATGTTGGGAAGAAATGACTGGAGGCATTAATACCTGATATTTCTAGAAGAAATATCCGTGAGGTTGAGGGGAGCAGCAGTTTAAAATCACAGAGTCACAGAATCACAGAGCTGTAGGGGTTGGAAGGGACCCCCAGAGCCCACGGGGTCCAACCCCCTGCCAAAGCAGGGTCCCTAGGACAAGGCACACAGGGCGGCGTCCAGACGGGGCTGGAATCTCTCCAGAGAAGGAGACTCCACACCCCCTGGGCAGCCTGTCCCAGGGCTCCCTCACCCTCACCAGGAAGAAGTTCTTTCCCAGACTCGGGGGGAACTCCCTGTGCTCCAACTTGAGCCCATCACCCCTTGTCCTGTCCCTACAGACACTGAGAAGAGGCTGCCCATGTCCCCTGTGTCCCACCCTTCAGCTATTGATCCCCATCGATCAGATCCCCTCTCAGGCTTCTTCTCTCCAGGCTGAACAGCCCCAGCTCACTCAGCCTTTCCTCACAGGGGAGATGCTCCAGGCCCTTCATCATCTCCGTAGCCCTTGTCGTTTGGAGTGTGATAGTTACTGTCCTGCCAACATCACTGTCCCTTACTCAACCGCTACACCGTACAGCAAACACTGAGTACGGCTTAAGAAGTGCTTGAGAACTGCCCAGAAAAATCAAATGGCGACTTTACAGCCCTCAAATGGTGACTTTATGTCCCAAACCTCCCGTGCCCTGATCTGATGACGAACTCCTCTGATTCCAAATGAAGAGGAAACTTGGGCACGTATCTAAAAATGTCCCTACTGCAATAATGAATTGGTTTTCTGTTTAGGATGCTTCCAGTATGAGCTCATTACGCTGCAAACTCTGCTGGTGTGACAGTGATCCTTAACCACCCTCGAGCCCAGGGCCCTTCCCTGTTCAGAGTCGATGCACAGGGCACAATCTGCGCTTTGCATCCCAGCACGACCAGCACAGCCACAATTCTGCTGCAAATCTGGCGCAGGAAATACAACGCACCCCTTTGAAAACACTTCTGTTGGCCTTAGGCTGGCTGTGGAGGGGGGAAAAACCCCCAAAAACCCAGCCAGGGATGGGGGAAGAGAGTGACCCGCTGCAGAGTTCGGTTTCATCCACGGTCAAGGGCACCCATTTGGTTACAAGTGTAGTTCCGCCAAAACCAATATTATTTTTGAACCGTTCATTATCTGGGTCCCTGGAAACGGGCTAACCCAGCATGTGCCGGCATTAGCTGCCGCAGAGCCAGCTGTCGCGCCTGGCTGCGCCCTGTCTCCATGTCAGCAGTTCAAAGCGCGGCGAGGCCCGAGGCTGGAAACTCGATAGCTCGGAGGAACCCAATTCCAGGCAAGAAGCACATCGCTGTCTCGGCCAGGCGGGCTCCGTCCTTCCCGTACGTGCCCGCACATGCTGAGAGAGGGACACCGGCTGCCCGCCACCGGCCGCCCGACCCCGGCTCCAGCATCCCCGAAAGCGGCCATGGCCCCGCGCGGAACATCCTGGTGCCGGGCAGGGGGAGCCGAGCCTGGCCCAAGCCCTGTGGTTCCTGCGGAGCCTGTCATGTTATCTCCCCGAGCGTTTCGGTTCGTTGTTGCTGTGCGGGGGCGGCTCCGCACCCCGGCCGGGCAGCGGCCGGGCGCCCCCCCGGAGCCGGGCGGGAGCGGGGGGGGGCGCTGGGACCCGGCGGAGCCCCGTCCCCTGCTCCGGGGCGCCCTCTGTTGGGCAGAGCGCGCACAGCGCTGCCGGGCCCGTGGGGCCTGTCCGGCTGTCTGTCTGTCTGTCTGTCCGGCTGTCTGTCTGTCTGTCCCTGTCCTGTCCGTCTGTCTGTCTCTCTGTCCGGCTGTCCCTGTCCTGTCCGGCTGTCTGTCCGTCCGGCTGCCCCTGTCCTGTCTGGCTGACTGTCTGTCCGTCCAGCTGTCCCTGTCCTGCCTATCTGTCTTGTCTGTCTGTCCATCTGTCCTGTCTGTCTGTATGTCCTGTATGACTGCCCTGTGCATCTGTCTGTCTGTCCCTGTCCTGCCTGTCTGTCCTCTCTGTTCATCCTGTCCATCTATCTCTCTGTATGTCCTGTCCTGTCTGTCCTGTCCATCTGTCTGTCCTGTCTGTATGTTCTGCCCATCTGTATATCTGCCTGTCTGTCTGTCTGTATGTCCTGTCCATATGTCTGTATGTCTGTCCCTGCCCTCTGTCCGGCTGTCTGTATGTCCTGCCCATCTGTCCTGTCCATCTGTATATCCCTGTCCCTCTGTATGTCTTGCCTGTCTGTCCTGTCCATCCTGTCTGTCCCTGTCCTGTCCATCTTGTCCTGTCTATCCATCCCTGTCCTGCCTGTCCCTGCCCCTGTCCCTCCCATCCCTGTCCCTATCCTTGCCCAACGAGTGCCCCCACCCTTCTCCAGCCCCAGCCCAGGGTTCTGGGGAACAAGCTGCCCGTCTCCCTTGCAACAGTGTCACCACCCCGAAAGCCAGCACTCCTTCTCACACCCAGAGATCCCCCAAAACCCCAAATTCCTTGACAAAGCCAGCTAGGGGCACAGATGGGAGAGAGGTGAAAGTTTGCACATCCTCTCCCCGGTTCCTTTGTTGGTGGTGTGCATTCTAAAAAAAAAAAATATAATAAATAAAATACACCCAAACTGTACATATTATAAGGCTATATTTTTATCTCGGGGTTCTGGTGACACGTACAAACCACTTGAGCTTTGCTTTCGTGGTTTATATTGCCACCAGAAACCCTTGATAAAAATACAGCTTTATATTGCACAGCTGGGTATAGTTTATTTTCCCCATATATCATGCGGCGTGTTTTATTTATAAACATACAGGAGGACACTCGTACATGCAAAGCAGTTCTTTTATTGGAGTAATTCTGAGATATCAATAACCCCACATTAACTAACGCGTCGGGAGGCGGGAGTTTGTTGGTGAGCGGTGGCCCCTTTCTAAAGAGGCGCCCATGAAAATATGATAAAGCACATAAAAGGAGGATCAGTATTTCCATCTTGGAATTTACGATTCCCAAACTGAAAATTTTTCAGCTGCTGGTGGCTCGTGCTCGCAGAGAACCCTGCTGAAACCCACCCCCTCCACCTCAAAACTTGGCTTTAGTACCTCTTGTGTCCTTTCTAAGGGAGAGGCTATGGGAAATAAAGCTTTGCCTAACAGAGGAACACCAAAAATCCAAAGGAAGAACCCATCAGGTGGCACACGGAGATGTGCTGCTGAGAAAGGGGTGGCTAGGAGGAGCTTTCCAGTATTGTGCCCAAGTTCATAGAATAACAGAATCATAGAAGTCTTAAAAGGATAAAGCCAGTAGATAAAATCCACCTCCGCCCCCAAAAACCTCTATGGGAAGCCGATGTTCCTGCCCCGTGCCAGCCCCCTCCGGCAGCCAAGACCTCAGCGCTCAGGGTGGGTGACAGAGCCTGGCAGACCCCAGGCGCTTTAAGGGACATTAAAATAGAACAAAACAGGGCTGGAGATGGGGACAACCCCCCCACACAACAGGCCTGGGCTGCTGTGCTCATTCTGCCACAAAATGTAGAAAACAAGGAAGGGCAGAGGAGCTGCATCCCTCAGGACGCATCCCGCTCTTGCCATGTCACTTTGGATGCTGCGTTGTATTTCAGTGTCACTCAAATATTTACCGTTTTTCCGAGTTCTGCTGGGTGCTCTGAGAGCTCGTTATCAGCTGGGTACCCGTGGCTGTATGTCTTGGCTGGTTAGCAGCCAGGGCTGAGGGGCATCAATATGCTAACTTCTCTTTCTGGAGCTTCTCGTGCGACAGAAGCCACTCTTTCAGGAGGTTTCCTCCTCCGTAGTTGCCGGTCTGCCCGCTGCTGCGAATCACCCTGTGGCACGGGATGATGATGGGGATCTGTAAAACACACCGGAATGGAGACAGGAGCATGAGGAAAGGGGACAGTGGAGGGGAAGATGCCTGTAAATCCACTGTTAAAGCAGGACGACTCTGCCATGGGACCGGTGGGGACAGGGATGGAGGTACCTGGGCTATGATGCTGATCATGGGTTCTCAAGACCAACCCAGCAGGGACTGGGGGAAATGGGGTTCTCAGTAGCACCTTCCCCCCACCCCTCCATTCTAAGCAGACTTCCCTTTAGCCATGATTTTACTCCCTTCTTCCCTCCCTGCTCGCCGTATGGGGGGGGGCCAGGGACTAGGAAAAAATAATGGGGTTCCCGGTTACTTCTTCATGAGCTGTTTCCTTTCCCAGACCTTAAAACACCTCTACCTTCCCCCCTCACTCCCTTCTTAGCAGACTTCACTCTAGTCGTGATTTCACTCCCTTCCTCCCCCCAATCACAGCACAAGGGGGCAGGGACTGGGAGATGGGGCTTTGGTCAGTTCCTTGCAAGTTGGTTTCCTTCTCAGCCCCGGAGGGGACATTCATTCCACACACACACTCTCCCCTTGCTGCACCGTGGGTCCCACCCACGGGAGACAGTCCTCCACGAACTTTCTCCAACGTGAGTCTCTTCCCCCAGGGCTTTATCTCTTCATCAGCTGCTCCGCCTGGATCACTGCTATGGCGGGCAGCCATAAATCACAATGTCTCTCAGTCCCAATCCTCCATGGGGTCACCAGCCTCCCCCCAGCAAACCTGTTCTGGTGCAAAACTCTCTCTGCTCAACTCTGTGTCTCTGTTTCTCTTCATGGGCTGCAAGTGCTGGCAGGGGGTCACAACGTAGGGTCATAGTGTCTTCTCTATTTCTTCACCTGCTCCATCTAGCGTGGAGCCCCTCCACGGGCTGCAGGTGGGGTCTCGGCCTTTTCCATGGGGGTGGTTTCTCCAGGGGCTGCAGGGGCATCTTTCTCTCTGGCACCTGGGACGCCTCCTCCCCCGTCCTCCCCAGCCTTGGTGTCTGCACAGTTCGTTACATCTCTTCACTCCCTTCTCCGGTGGCAAAATGCAGCTGCTTCTGGGTTGTTTTCTCCTATGTCTGATTCTCGGAGGCGCTGTGACCATCTCTCATTGGCTTGGCCCTGGTCAACAATGATTCTGGCCTTGAATTGTTTATACTTTGCAGCCACGGAGAATTCCAGCAGCTTCTCCCAGCAGCCATTTTCTGCACCCCTGTTCTTTTCCAGCACCCAACCACACAAAACTGCAACAATCATTTACAACCCAACGCCACGGATTCTGAAAAACCAACACGTGGAGATACAGAATAGGCTGGTAACTCATGGACAGACATAAATGTCCTGGGTTTGGGGCTTTTAAAAATATTTTTTATTACAGGTGATTATCATAGTTGAAGTACACACCATAAAAAATGCAATACATCACCTCTAATCACGCCCTGTGTGTTTTGGTAACCGCCTAGTAATTCCATCGTAGGTAATTTGATAGCTGTGGAAACAGCAAGTCGCTCAAAAGAGCCAGGTTTTCACAAATTTGGGTATGTTACGTCAAAAAAGGAGAGTTTAGTTATATACAGACACACAGGCGAATCCCCTACTTACTTACTTAAAATACTGGATGTATTTTAATCCCATGTAATAGTTACATCAACGTAGTTCAAGCCATGCTCATATGTGAGCCTGGGACAAGCACAGCCCAAAGGAGCCAGACAGCTACTGGCCAGACCTTTGTAAATTGTTTATTTTGGGGGAATTGTTTGGTTTTGATAGGTGATTTCAATGGCTTCAAGTTCAAAAATCTCCCTCTCAGCCCACAGGCTGTCACGTTAACACGTATACACATCGGTGCTTATTGTTAATCAAGGTTTAATAAGCAAAATGCTTGGAATAGCTGCTTTATTTGGGGTTGGCAACACCACGAGCGAATTATGCATCCACAACTCCTGTGAGTAGCAATAAAAATCCTTACTCTACCCCGTGCCATCCCGTGCTAGCTTTACAGCTTCTTTAAAGTTGTTTTTTTTGCAAGTGTTCTCCTGTTTTGGGATTTCTCCATCTTTACAATCCACGTGCACGAGTTACTGCAGGAAGATTGTCTTGAGTGACAAAGCAATAACCAGCCATAATAATACACTGTAAAAAAAACCTCTCCAAGGTTAATTTGCAATTCCTTAAAAGAAGAAACAGTAAACGGGGATATTTTGACTGCAGGGCTATAAATCTTGCTACAGACAGGGGCCCAAATCTCTTCCTGAGCCGGTTCCCTGCAGCTGCTCAGCTGGGGAGAAGACACTCGAGCTGGGGCCAGGGGGATGTCTGTGTGCTGGGGACTTTGGTCAGGGAGGTAGGTCAGTGGCCCCACCTGGAGTGTTGTGTCCAGTTCTGGGCTCCCTGGGATAAAAAAGACAGGGATCTCCTGGAGAGAGTCCAGAGGAGGCTACAAAGGGCCTGGAGCATCTCCCCTGTGAGGAAAGGCTGAGTGAGCTGGGGCTGTTCAGCCTGGAGAAAAGAAGACTAAGAGGGGACCTTACTAATGTTTATCAATATCTTAAGTATGGGATGCAGGGGGAAATGGCCAACCCCTTTTCAGTGTCTGTGGGGACAGGACAAGGGGCAACGGCTGCAAGTTCTGCACCAACATGGGGAAGAACTTTTACCCAGTGAGGGTGAGGGAGCCCTGGGACAGGCTGCCCAGGGGGTGTGGAGTCTCCATCTCTGGAGAGATTCAAGATCCATCTGGACGCCGACCTGTGTGACCTGTCCTAGGGACCCTGCTTTGGCAGGGGGTTGGACCCAATGATCTCTCAAGGTCCCTTCCCACCCCTACGATTCTGTGATTCTGTGATTCTCCTCCTAAATTGTATGAGATGGAAGGTGTGCCCACGTGGAGGGAAGAAAGAAGGACTTTAATTCCAGGTGGTGTGAGCTGGCACGCTGCGCTCCCGGATGATGCCCGGATCGGTGCGGGACCCAGTCACGAGCACAGGGATGAGTGGCTGAGCCTCTTGCCATGGAGCAAGAAGAGGAGGGTATGAAATCAATGGAGCTCTTTCCACACCCGAAATAAAGGATTTCATAGCCAGTCCATGTGGTACTGAGGCTGTTATCAGTGCTGTAATTTAAAAATATTGAATATTGCTTCAGTTTGGCTTAATTGTGGTGACAACTTTCAGACTACTAAAATAATTAAACCTGCTAAAATTTATTAGGGCCCTAAGGACATTTTAGAGGGAGCACTACCCTAGTCTGGAGCTTTAATGCCTCGGCTACATTTAATGTAATTTTTATCAATAAACCAAGCAGCTCATAATATTATAGCTTCACTGAAATCCTCACGCTGTGAAATCTAATTCATCTAATACATGAATCCATCACTTACACAGACCCTACCTCAAACGCTATAAAACTTCCAAACCCATAGATTTGTCTCCAACAAAAATAACATGAAGGGGCCCTCGGATCAATAACGGAGTCCCTCTGATTTGGGCAGCAGCTGAATATTTTCTCCAACTTTGCTTTTGTTCTTCTGGGTAGGAGCCCACAAGGGAAAGAGCTTGTTTTCACTCGCAGCCTCATCAATACCTAAATCCTGGTGAACAAGTGACACTGAGAAGCTGTAATCAATAGCTCCCTGTGCATTTTTTCTTCTGGTCAAATGGTTCAGCACTACTGACAGCCCTGACACTCAGAACATGATGCTAAATCTTTATCAACAGCCATCTGGGTGACTGGCAGAACAAGACTCGGGCGGTCATTAACGCTTGTGGCAATCTGTGAATAAACTAACTCCTCCATAAGGCGTTTGTTTAGAAAAAAGGGTGGGGAGGGAGTGGGGGGGGAGAGGAAAAAACCCCTCCCCATGCAAGGTATCGATCGCCTTTGAACTGCATTTAGCAAACTCTGAGGATGGAGCGGAGCGGCGCTTCGCCGCGGTGCTGCGCCTCGTTAAAGAGTTTTCAATTTGAGGCGAGGGAAACCTGACCGTCCCATTATCCTGCTGATGGGCTGGAGACCTCCACAAACTGCCAAACTGTCACAGCCAGATCAGCTGGGCTGTGCTGGAAATGGCTGAAATATCAAGTTATAACACACGACAGGAATGGCGCCCTGCAAGGAATAATCTTTCCCTCTTCTCGTGTCCTGTCGCTGCTTCTCCCCATCCTCCCTGACAGAAACTAAGCCTGGGATGGTCGTGACTTGCTGTGGGCACTGGGTTATCACCAGCCACCAGAGAAACTGATGCACAAGGAGCTGGATGCGGCCACAACGCTTCAGATCCACATGTCCTGGTCTTCCCATAAACACGTGGTTACTCCTTCCAATCTCCAACACTTAAAAGGTTTTGGCTGAATAAACATCCTCAACGCTGGATGGATTGATACCAGCATCAAGCAGTACACTCGGCTGGGCTTGAGCCCTAATGGAAACGGAGAGGATATCATAGAATCACAGAATCACAGGGGTTGGAAGGGGCCTCCAGAGCCCATGGGGTCCCACCCCCTGCCAAAGCAGGGTCCCTAGGACAGGTCGCACAGGTCGGTGTCCAGATGGGGCTCGAATCTCTCCAGAGAAGGAGACTCCACACCCCCTGGGCAGCCTGTCCCAGGGCTCCCTCACCCTCACTGGGAAGAAGTTCTTCCCCAGATTGGGGGGGAACTCCCTGTGCTCCAACTTGAGGCCATCACCCCTTGTCCTGTCTCCACAGAGCACTGAAAAGGGGCTGGCCATTTCCCCCTGCATCCCATCCTTAAGATACTGATAAACATTAATAAGGTCTCCCCTTAGTCTTCTTTTCTCCAGGCTGAACAGTCCCACACATAAAACACAACATAAGCAGCTATGGCTGCCGTTAGCAGGCCGCTGAAGATGTCTTATTTAAGGCACAGAACAGTCATTCAGGATGGCCTTGGACTAATCAGCCCAACATTCGCCATTTCCCATGAGTCTCTGTGATTTCTTTTTGATCCTCCTATAGTAGTCTAATGAGATTTTTAATTGAACTTTATGGGTTCCCTTTGAGGACCACAGACCTTGCAATCAATCTGAGCCGCAGTAAACTATTTGAAGTTTCTCTTGCAAAAGGTGAGCCATCCCCACCATGTCCTTGGCATAAATTGAGGCGAAGATGTCGCATCTTTCAGCTGCTGCTGGCACCTATTCCACCTTCTCATAAAGTTGAAGGTCACCGTATGAATTATGTGAAGCAGCCCGACTACAAAGGGGAAAAAAACTTGTGGAATGCACGCTGCCAAAATCAAAGACTCCCTGGATTCCTAAAAGGGAGAAACGCTCTGGTGTTTTGTGGGAAAAGGAGAGATCCATGATTTTAGCACTGTGTTTAAGGAGCAAGGCAATGCCTGGCTTGGGCTGATTTCCAATGCTCCTTTTGACTATCACTATCCACATTAAATCACGCCAGGATTCAGCCATGGTGTTTGTAATTTAGTCCTTTAGCTGGTGGAAGCATCTCAAGGTGCTAACAGATACTCTGCTGTTGTGTGCAGCAGAGGAATTCACTCTTCCTTTGCTTCCACTGCGCCAGGATTGGCCAGAGCCAGCTCTTCTCCCACCAACGAACCCTCACTGCTCTGCTGCCTAACAAAACCTCCTGTTTCTGCCAGAACCACCAAGCAACTGCTCCCCCAGCCCAGGACCTGCATCCTAATGCCCATGTGGCAGGTGCAGAGGTCCCGAGCGCTGCAGCTCTCTGCATTCCATGCTGACACGTTAACAATGCCCCAGAATCACAGAATCAATCGTAGGGGTGGGCAGGGCCCTCCAGAGCCCATTGGGTCCAACCCCCTGCCAAAGCAGGGTCCCTGGGACAGGTCACACAGGTCGGTGTCCAGACGGGGCTGGAATCTCTCCAGAGAAGGAGACTCCACACCCCCTGGGCAGCCTGTCCCAGGGCTCCCTCACCCTCACCGGGAAGAAGTTCTTCCCCACATTGGGGGGGGAACTCCCTGTGCTCCAACTTGTGGCCACGGCCCCTTGTCCTGTCCCCACAGACACTGAGAAGAGGCTGCCCATGTCCCCTGTGTCCCACCCTTCAGCTATTGATACCCATTGATCAGATCCCCTCTCAGGCTTCTTCTCTCCAGGCTGAACAGCCCCAGCTCACATGTTCACCCCCCAATGATGTGTGTGGTTTAATGAAGTGTTTAGTTAGATCCAGAGCTCAATATGTCATCTGATAAACAGACCATGGGTGTGTTTATACACATCCAACCTTCATGGAGATCCTCACACAGGCACTCACATAATGCCTACTGGGTTGAAGCCTCTACGCTCACTGAAGCAGCACACCCTGATATTCTAAGTGGGATTTCCCTACGAAGCAGCTCAGATGAGCAGGGTGAGGCTGCGTTCCGCCAGGATGCTGCATTGTACTTGACAATACAAACTATTTTAATGTGATGGAGAGCTTCCCAATAGAATGCAGTGTACATTAAGATAAGGCAATAGAATGCAAACCTGCAGGAAACAGTTCTCAAAGAATAACAATCTAGTGTTGTGCAAAAGGATATGTAATTGCTATCGCCTGGAAATGTACCCGGCTTTGCCCTCAGGCTGCAGTGGAGCAGCAGCATCCAAAGTAGCGGGAACAGCAGGTTGTGGTGTGAAAATTCCTGCTTGTTCCCCTGTGAGGAAGGATGAAAATAGTTCTTAAAATATACAGCAAAGCCACTGCAATTTTTTTTTAAACGGGGTCCTATCTTATTATTGCTATTTTCCCATCCCATCCCACGGCTGCAGTGTTTTCTGGCCTCAGCAGAACAAAATTTAAGCGCATTATAGATAATAATGTATAGCTTTAGGGAAAAGCAGCTATATTAATATAATACTGCCCCAGTATTTCACAATAGAAAGCTGACGATAAAAAATACTCGGCGCTGTAATGACAGCCCTGCCCGTTCCCAGCCACGTGTTTATCCCTGCACATCTCCCATCCTGAGCCTGTAATTCCATGGCTGTTCCACAGGCAAACACAGATGGAGTCCTCACATACTCCAATGGCAGCAGCTAATCACAGAATCACAAGGTTGGAAAAGACCTTTAAGATCATCAAGTCCAACCATTCCTGTCCTGTGCTGACCCAGATCCCTGAGCACCTCATCTCCCCGGCTGTTAAACACACCCAGGGGTGGGGACTCAGCCCCTCCTTGGGCAGCCTGTGCCACAGCCCCACAACTCTGCCAGGGAAGAACTTTTCCCTCCCAGCTGAGCTGACCCTGCCCTGGCACAGCTTGAGGCCATTGCCCCTTGTCCCATCTCCTGTCCCCTGGCTGCAGAGACCATCGCCCACCTCTCTGCACCCTCCTGGCAGGTCAGTGGAGGTGGTGAGAAGGTCTCCCCTCAGCCTCCTCTTCTCCAGGCTGAACACCCCCAGCTCCCTCAGCTGCTCCTCAGAGGATTTGCCCTCCAGCCCCTTCCCCAGCCTGGCTGCCCTTCTCTGGACTCACTCCAGGACCCCAATGTCCTTCCGATGGTGAGGAGCCCAGAACAAAATTTACTCACTATGTTTATTGTCTTTCCCAGTTAAATCTTGACATGTTCCTTCAGACCTATGAGTGCATGTTGATTGTGCATAATGAGCAGGTTGATTTTATGAATGAGGTGAAATATAAAGATAATATTTGGCACTGCAATGTCCCTGCTCCCCCTTGCCCTTATCATTTCTAGATGTAAAGCTGATGGCTTAGGAAAGCAGATTTCTAACCCACTTTGCAACTATGTGTTGTGGCCTCACGTTTACCTTACTAAAGAAATACTTAGAGGGCTGAAGGGAGAAACAGCACAGGAGGTCAAAGATTGCAGCAGGTGTAATGCTGGCAAAAAGGAGAGGAGTTTGGGCATGGAAAGGCACATGAAGGCACATGGTGTTCAAGGCAAGCAGTAAGGAGGGAAAAAAATATAGAATCACAGAATCACCAGGTTGGAAAAGACCTTTAAGTTCATCAAGTCCAACTGTTCCTGTCCTGTGCTAAACCATATCCTTAAGTACCTGATCCACCCTTTTTTTAAACACATCCAGGGAAGGTGACTCAACCACCTCCCTGGGCAGCCTGTTCCAGGCCCTGACAATATGAAAGAAAGGCAGAAAAGGCCACAATGATATTGATAGCGATCAAGTGGGGTGATTTTTTTTCAAGGCAAGCAGCAAGGGAACTGATGTGCAAAGACAGATGCAGCGGCTCTGCGCCCGCTCATCCTTCTGTTTGCACAGCAACTGCAGCACTGGTCCCACACCAATGAGTGTGATTCAGGTGCACAAATACACCTGGAAATCCAAACCTGGCCACCTAAAAGGGAAAGATGATGACTGGGAAGACAGACAAAGGGCCCAAGGATTGTAACATCCTGCTTTTCCCAAACTCCACTGTCCTCACCAAGAGCTCTCTCCCCTCCGAGTGGTTCAAGCTCAGGTACCCTCCCTGTGTCTGTCAGAGAAATGTCATTTACAGCTGGCTTGGAGCGTGCTGATGCTCAGGGATTTGATTCAATCATGCACCTATGTGATGTAAAATCCCTTTTTTTCCATGTTTCCAGAAGCCTGCCCATGCCAGAGAAGATGGACACAGCCAAAGCCACTCATACCCTGTAAATGAGGTCTGTGTTGGGTGATGGAACATTCCACCCCCCTTACAGTATGTAAGAAAGTTTAAGAACAACAACATGTGCAGAGCCTGATGAATTAAAAGAAGTGGAATGTTTCTCTTTCCAACACCATAAATGGTGGGGAATAAATCACGTTAAACTGGGTTGTGCATTATTGCTGATTAAAAACACTTACTGACCTTATTACTCATGGTAGACCAGTTTTCATAGCAGATAAATTTAATCTAATGACATTTAGCCCTCAAAGCTCTCTAAATCCACCACCTTCCATCAACTTTACTTCAAAGTTGACATGGACTTACGGGGTTGCTCCTCATGGCTCCTCCCACCGCTCGCGCCGCTCTGCTGTTGCCTGCAAGATGGGCTAATTGCTTGTAGGAAACGGCCTCTCCAAACTTCACCTCTCTCAACAGGGTCCACAAGACTTGTCCAGTGAATGAATCTGCAAAAAGTGACCAAGAACAGCTCAGAAACGCAGGATCATAGAATCATAGAATCACAGGGGTTGGAGGGGACCTCCAGAGCCCACGGGGTCCAACCCCCTGCTAAAGCAGGGTCCCTAGGACAGGGCACACAGGTCGGTGTCCAGACTGGGCTGGAATCTCTCCAGAGAAGGAGACTCCACACCCGCCGGGCACCCTGTCCCATGGCTCCCTCAATGGGAAGAAGTTCTTCCCCAGATTGGGGTAGAACTCCCTGTGCTCCATCTTGAGTCCATTGCTCCTTGTCCTGTCCCCAGGCCATCTCCCCCTGCATCCCATACTTAAGATATTGATAAACATTAATAAGGTCTCCCCTTAGTCTTCTTTTCTCCAGGCTGAACAGCCTCAGCTCACTCAGCCTTTCCTCACAGGGGAGATGCTCCAGGCCTTTAATCACCTTTGTAGCCTCCTCTGGACTCTCTCCAGGAGATCCCTGGCTTTTTTATAGCAGGGAGCCCAGAACTGGACACAATACGCCAGGTGCCAGACTCTCCACTTGCTTTTTTTGAACCTCATCTGGTTTCTCCCTGCCCAGCTCTCCAGCCTGTCCAGGTCTCGCTGGATGGTAGCACAGTGTCCTGTGTGTCAGCCACTCCTCCCAGCTCTGTATCATCAGGTACTTGCTGAGGGTGGATGCTATTCCCTCATCAAGGTCGTCGATGAAGATATTAAACAGGACTGGACCCAACACCGAGCCCTGGGGAACACCGCTAGTCACAGGTCTCCAGTCAGACTCTGCTCCACTGATCATGACCCTCTGAGCTCGGTCCGACAGCCAGTTCTCAACCCACCTCACTGTCCACTCATCTATCCCATGGTCTCCCAGATGAAACATTCCCAACACCCCGACAGCAGCTTTCTAATTTGAATTTAAACAGCCCCGACGCCCTGTCCTGTTATTGTATCCTATATTACTACATTTAAATACATGATTATTAGTAGGAGCGCGCTCCAAGTAACTGATCACTATAAAAAAGGATTTAAGGCTTTGATTTTCCTATATTTTTAATTTGCTTCAAGTACAATTATCCTGTTAACTCATACAATGTGGTTTTCCCATTAAATTGGCAGAGTATAAATTAGCATAGAGTCAAATTAAAAAGGGAAGAAATAACCGGCTCTACCTATTTTACAAAGCCCTTGCATCTCCAGCTAATTTCCAACTTCAGCTGGGACATGCAGCAGAAGAAGCCCTAGAGCCAGTGGACTTGGTATTATCCTGGCTGACTGCATTTTATAGTCGAGACCCCCGAGCTACTGCTCAGCATCGCAGACATTACCAAGCGTAAGGACTAGCTGTGACCTTGAGCATACAGCACAGCCTTAATGATACAGGGCTCTGAGAAAATATATATATATAAAATAGGTACCTTCCATTATTTGAATTTTAATTCGCCGGCAAATTGCTTCTAAGTGTTGTGATTGCTGGGGTAATGAAGGGAAGGCATTAGGAGCAGCTTGTTTCTGTCTCAGGGCTTTACCTTCCCACCCAGGATCACTCTACGAAACAGAGACTGATAGTCGGGCTTGTGTTTGGGTTGGGCTGAACACCTATGGCTCTGCCACGGCCCTTGGAAGAGCTATGAAGACCTAAGTAGGGAACAACTTACTGAGGGGAGTGAGATGAGGAATGAAATAATAATAAAGGAAAAAAAGACAAAAAAAAGGGAAGGGAAAAAGGAACAGGAAAGGGAAAGGGAAAGGGGAAGGAAAGGGGGAAGAAGGGAAAGGAGAAGGGAAAGGGGAATGGTAAGGGGAAGGGAAAGGGGAAGGGAAAAGGAAGGGGAAAGGTGAAGAAGGGAAAGGGGAAAGGAGAAGGGGAAGGGGGAAGGAAAGGGGAAGAGGAAGGGGAAGAAGAGAAAGGGAAGAAAGGAAAGAAAGGAAAGGAAAGGAAAGGAAAGGAAAGGAAAGGAAAGGAAAGGAAAGGAAAGGGAAAGGAAAGGAAAGGAAAGGAAAGGAAAGGAAAGGAAAGGAAAGGAAAGGAAAGGAAAGGAAAGGAAAGGGGAAAGGAAAAAGAGGTGAAGAAAGAGGAGAGGAAAGAGGAAAGGGGAAAGGGGAAAGAGGAAAGAAGAAAGAGGAAAGGGACCCCTTGCCCCAGCTGAGAGCTTTGGTCTCCTGCTTTGGCAAAGAACCAACCTGCCTGGACACATTTTCTCCCTTCAGTTGTTGGAACACGCGGTGCGTTACACAGGAACGCAGCGCGACGTGGCTCTGCTCTTAAAGGAAACCCATACACCATGATGTGTGTGTTAAATAATAAAAATCACTTCTTAACTGAAGTGAATGATAATCACTTCATTGAAAAAATCTGTTTAGTCTTTATTATAACATTAAGCAAATTAAACATCAGCATAATCCAGGTGATACGAGAAAAGGGTCATCAAAGAAATTAACTTTGTTGTTCATTAATTTACATGGATTAGTAGAGGGCAAAGAGATAGCAAATCTGCTCTAGTTTTTTATGATATAATTTCAAACTGTACACCATTTGTGGCAGTAGGGTGACTTTGGGGTTAATCAGACTGATTTGTCCTTTTAATTGCTTTCTATTCAAAGAAAATTCATTAGATAATGTTCTCTTCAAAATTCATGAATCAATTTAACTGAAGAAACCACATTAACAGCTTTGGGTTCATTAGCACAAGCAGTTGTGTTACTGGCTGATTGCTAGGAGGGCTTCCTTAGGCAAACACATTTTGTTTACTATGATTTCTTCAGAAAAGGTTTATTTCAAATCAAATCATCACTGTTATTTTTTTTAACCTTCTTTTTGAGCCAGCAAGCTTAGTGTTAACCTCACTGACTCAGGGGTCCCAGGGAATTATTGCCTGATGTCATCTTTTGAATCAATGAAAAGCAGTGATTGCATCTTGCCGGGGCCCAAGTCCAAAAAAATCCCTGTTTCTGCCCTCATTTTTGGCAGGGGAGTGTTTTGGGGTGCTGGGATGTGACGGGTCCATAACTTTCTGAAACCTGTAGGAATAAGAGAGGAGGATGGGGCAGCTCTGTAGCCCCCCGCCCCCCAAGCAATCACACCACCGTGGCCAAGCGATGCCCAAATTACTGAGCAGCTTTTAACCCTGTAAAAGAGGGACAGAGATGATCCTCTTCTGCCAAGCAAGGGCTGAGATTGTCCTGTCCTCTTTCCAAAGCCACCAAACATCTCTCACAGGAGAATACACACCGCCCTCTGTGCCCACACAAACCACTCCAAGTTCTGGTTCAAAAGAAGGAACCATTTAGCCATCCTGCACATCATTTTATAAATGTATCTGAAAACTCAATTTCATCCTGTAGGGAGCAAATGCATTAATTAGTTTAAGCAGCTCTACGAGACAGTGCCAAATACTGTTATTAAACTGTCTGCAAGTGTGAGTGGCTGTAAGCATAACCTGCCCAAATTAGATGGCTGAACTTTCACCAATTTTCAGCGTGTGCCAACGTTTTATGCTGTTAAATATCATTATAAAGTGCACATAAAAATTAACACACACACACAAAGTCTCTCGTTACGTGGAAACACTTCTGAGAGCCACGGATGCCCATGTCATTCTGGGGTGGTGGGTGCGAGCTGAGAGGTGTCTCATCTGACCCAAGTTGTGGGAATGGGAGTGCTGGAGGTCTTCTCCTTCCTCTGCACCCACCCACAGCACCCACTGCACGGACCCCACCAGGCCACCAGGCTCTGGACTGTCTTTTCGTTATGGCCAACTGTTGCTAGATGCTGCTTCTTATTTAAGGAACCAATAATTTGCCAGATAGAACCTCAAACTGGTGTGGGTAGGCAGGCCCCTCAGACCCCCCCCAGTGCACCCCCGCCATGGGTAGGGATGCCACCCCCAGCCCAGGGTGCCCCAAGCTCCATCCAACCCGGCCTTGAACCCTGCCAGGGATCCCAGGGCAGCCCCAGCTTCTCTGGGCACCCTGTGCTAGGGCCTCCCACCTCCCCAGGAAGGATTTCTGCCTCCCAGCCCCTCTCCAGCTGCCATCCTGCAGCTGAAGGCTGTTCCCCTGTGCCTGGCTCTCCCTGCCCTGGGCACCAGCCCCTCTCCAGCTTTCCCAGAGCCCCTTAAGGGACTGGAAGGGGCTTGGAAGTCTCCCTGCACCTTCTCCAGGCTGAACCAGCCCATCTCTCCCAGCCTGGCTCCAGAGCAGAGGTGATCCAGCCCTCACATCATCTCTGTGGCCTCCTCAAGACTCGCTCCAGCAGCTCCAGTCCCTCCTGTACTTTATTACTTCTCACTGCCACACCCCCATACCACTGAGCCCAACAACAACGTTGTGTTTCTGGTGCATACTTCTGTGGCAGCACCAAAGGAGTGACGCTCCTTGAAAATACCTGGCACTCTTCCCCACCAGAGGAAACATTCCACGTTCATTCTGCATCTACCTGGAGATAAATCAAGGTCAATCACAATGCATTTTAACTACAGAACGAGCCACCATTCAAGCAGATGTCATTAACCCCAAACCAGCCCAGCACGTAGCACTGATGGCAGAGATGCAGGCTGAGGGGATCGCTTTGGGAACGCTTCTAGGTATTGCCTCTGCGTGGGGGTGCCTGAGATATGTGATGTAAGACAATATAAACACAGCCATGATTTAGAAACACGTGACATATCTGTGTCACCTCAGTGGAGAACCTGCCACCATGTGTCACTTTGATACCTGTGACGCTGGGGCTGGTTTTAGCTGCGCTAGAACCCAGTTAACAGGAGCTGCTTCTGATCTGTAGTTTAACACGGTTTAAACGCGGTGCTGAAGGGGTTATGGGGCCAAATGCTATCCTTAGAAGCAAGGAACCCTCCCTGGACCTCATCCAGCAGTATTTCTTCAGGTTAAACTCCCTGGAAGTCAGGGGGTGTTTTACTTGAGCCGTAACTGATATTCTGACCCATTTTTTTGCGTGGTGCCTCAACAGCAGCTTGTGAGAGCAGACTGTTATTTCAGGGAAGTGGGGAGATGGGTCCAGTGCTCAGCACCAGCCCTTCACACCCCCTGTGCATGGCACGTGGCGGACCTCTCCAGTTCCTCATTTCCCAACTCAAACCTAAGCAAGGCTTTATGCAAGCTCATGATTCCTTAAGCATTAGTAACTCCTCCTAAGCCACATGCTTGTATGGGACTTGGAATGCCACCATGTCCCTGAGGAGGCTGGGGCTGGGTTTTGGAGCCCATGGACCAATAAGATGGAGAAAACCACACAGCACTTGACATCTCCTTCCTGGGCTGTGGCACAGAGGGTCCACTGCCAGGTGAGCTGTGCAGCTGGCTGCAGCTGCTGTGCAGTCGGATGAAGGAGCCACCTGGTTATCCTCCATGCTGTAGGTAACACCCCCAGCTGCAACTGCTACAGGAGAGCAGAACAAACACTCTGGATGCAGAGACAGTGAAAAGACGAGTCTCTTCCCAGCCAATGAAGCAGGGCAGGCAGGTCTTTTGCTACAGGGTGGGTGGAGGTAAGCATAAAACCAGTTTATTGTTCTCTGACATCAGTTCTATGCTGGTTCCTGAGAAACCACCCCACTTTCCTGCAGTCAGGTTTCCCTACCACGCCTGTACTCAGAGACCCAGAGAGCCACCTCCTCTTCCTCCTCCTCCTCCTCTGTATTATCCCCTCATATTTCCTTTTCCCCACAACCAGTTGCAGTTGGTCCCAATGATGCTAAATCAGAGCCTAACTACTGTCACAAACCTGTCATGACCCGCTCAATGGGCAGCGGAGGGGAAGGGCAGGGTCCCCCCTCCTGTGATACACCAGGTATCTGCACATCTCAGCCTCTTCTAAATCCCCATGGGTGAAAAATCCCAATTTCCCTCTTGAACTTTTCTCTCCTGTTTCGATGAGCCAACCTGAGTCCCTGTGGGATGGAATGAGGAAGCTGAGGGGAACAAAGCCCCTCACAGCACGTGTAAATGATGCACGGCCCCCCAGTCTCAGTGGCTCAGTGTGCTGGAGCCCAGTGCTCCCCTCTGCCACTCGGGATGCTAGCCTTATCCCCGCTGGAATTGAAGATGTAAACCTCCCTCTATTAGGAAGCCAACTAAACAAGGGCAATGTTAGATCAAAAAGACTGCAAAAATGTTTAGTAAATAGTTCCTCTGAGAGCTTTTCATCATCCAAACCATTTCAGCAACACCACCCCACACCTCTCCTGCACCAGAGCCGCCTGATCCATCCCATTGCTGCTGCTGGATGCCCAAAGCCTCCAATTTTTTTCCAAACGTGCAAATATTCCAATCCAAATCCAAGCTATAAAGAAGCCTCCAGCTCCCTTTTTCCAAGTCACAGCCACCCAGCAGCTTTCAGTCAATGGGTACTGTGAAGAGCAAAGGCTCCATCTGCTCCTCAAGGGCATCCAGAAAGCCTTGCCAGGCTGGGCATTACTTCACTCTCACGGATAGAAATGGGAACACAACAACCTCACACCTCATGGGGGTATCTCACATCTCATGGGGGTTGGACTTGATGATCTCTGGAGGTCCCTTCCAACCCCTACAAGCCTGTGGATTGGTGAACAA
>CM036911.1:21803818-21806318 GCA_020800305.1 Porphyrio hochstetteri
CATTCATGGGTAATTTTTTCATATTTTATCATTATTTAATGCAACACGATCTTTCCTCTCCTGCAAAGGACACAGAACAGTCCTTCCAGAAATACCACGCACCAGCTCTGCTGCAGTTTCTAAGTGACTGGGCCAGAAAATTAAATTTGTGTTTTCCCACTGAAGATGGAAATAAATGAGGGACTTGTCTCGATTTCACTTCGCCAGAGAGCTGGTACTCTGCAAGCTGCTCTACCTGGGCGTCTTTGGAATGCTCCTCATCATCTGCAACATGCAGACCAAGCTTGGGAACTGAACCCTGCTCTCCCATGGGAAAAATCCCTCCTGAAGGGCCGTGGGTGACAACTGACCACAACTGGCCAACATCTGGCTTAAACATCTACAAGTTCCTCAATGGGTACATGCTGAAGTGGATCTTGAAGGGAGCAGAGTAACAGGAGGGGAATCAGCTTTTTAAAAGGGTAGACAATGGCAGGACAAGGGGGATGGATTAAAGCTAAAGGAAGGAAGGTTTAAATTAGATATTAGGGGAAAGTTTTTTACAGAAAGAGTCCAGAGAAGGGCTACGAAGATGATGAAGGGCCTGGAACAGCTCCCGTATGAGGAAAGGCTGAGTGAGCTGCGGCTGTCCAGCCTGGAGAAAAGAAGACTGAGGGGGGACCTAATTAATGTTTATAAATATCTTAAGTATGGGATGCAGGGGGAATTGGCCAACCCCTTTTCAGTAGTCTGTGGTGATAGGACAAGGGGCAATGGCTGCAAGTTGGAGCACAGGAAGTTCCGCACCAACATGGGGAAGAACTTTTTCACAGTGAGGGTGACAGAGCCCTGGGACAGGCTGCCCAGGGAGGTGGTGGAGTCTCCTTCTCTGGGGATATTCAAGACTCGTCTGGATGCCTATCTGTGCAATATGAGCTAGGGAGCTGCTTTGGCAGGGGGTTTGGACCCGATGATCTCTCGAGGTCCCTTCCAACTCCTACAATTCTGTGATTCTGTGGTGAGGGGCTGGAACAGGCTGCCCAGAGAGGGGGTGGGTGCCCCATCCCTGGGGGTGTTCAAGGCCAGGTTGGATGGGGCCCTGGGCAACCTTGTGTAGCTCCAGGCCTGGAGGTTGGTGGCCCTGCCTGTGGCAGGGGGTTGGAGCTCTGTGATCCTTGGGGTCCCTTCCAACCCAGACCAGTCTGGGATTCTATGATTCTATGATTCTGGGATGAGATCTTTGCTTGTTTAAAATAAAATCAGAAGTTTCTTCAGACTTCTGTGAGGTTATCTGTAAATGTGGAAGTTAAAAATAATGTCTGTTAAATTGCTTATCTGCAGGAAAACGTAACTCTTTGTGTATGGCATAAAAATTAGGCTGCTATCAAAGTCCTGCTTTTCTTTTTAGCTTGTATTAATTTATCATTGAATTATAAATATCTAATGCAGGAAGCTAAACACTGACAGAGCGTTTGGCAAACACTAATTCACAAATGATGCAACCTCTTCTCAAGGCACATATATGAAAGGAGTGGCAATTAAGTCCTAGAATTTTCTGGCTTCTGCCTCCAAGTTTGAGGTTCTCCTTCTTCCTGGAAGGAGCACGTGTTTAAGCAGTCAGGAAAAGTGATTCTCATGGAGCTGCTCAGCCTCTTGACTGATAACGGTGCCATCACACACAGCAAGAGGCTAAATTTTAATTCCTGGGATTCAAATTATTTAAACAGACCTCCTGGAAGCAAACAGAGAAGTCCTATCAGTGACCCCTGATGGTCTTTTGGAGGCTAGGTTTTGCTAAATTAATTGGCAGCCCAGGTAACCTGCCAGGAGAGGAGAAGTCTACAAAAGCATGGGCAGAAATTCTGGGTTATTTGGGGAGTGAGAAGCAGGTGGGGTGGGGAAGGTCGAAGGAGGTTCTCCTCTTTGCTCTGCATGGGTGCATCTGGAATACCGTGTGTGGTGCTGGGCTCCCCGGGGCAGGAAGGGCAGGCAGCTAATGGAGAGGCGACAGCAAAGGGCTACGGAGATGCTGAGGGGATGAGAACATCTCTCTGACTCGGGGCTGTTTAGCCTGGAGAAGAGAAGATTGAGTGGGATCTTCTCAGTGCTGAGAAACCCTTGAGGGGTGGGCTCAGGAGAACAGGTCAGTCTGTGGTCAGTGGTGTCCAGGGACAGGACAAGAAGAAGTTCCCCCTGACCCTGAGGAGGAACTTTCTTTGCTGGGAGGATGGCAGAGCCCTGGGCCAGGCTGCCCAGAGAGGTTGGGGAGTTTCCACCTCCAGAGACATTCAAACCCTGTGAGCCTGGGTGCTGTCCTGTGCAGCCTGCTCGAGGGGACCCTGCTCTGGGGGGGGGTTGGATGGGATGATCTCCAGAGGTCCCCGCCAGCACCCACCAGTCTAGGATGCTGTGAAAGGAGCACAGTGGCTTGACCACAGCCCTGTCCCACACCTCAGGGAATGACTCAGTTCTCCAAAGCACCTGAAGAACACTGCAGGGACATCAGTCAGGTGAAGAAGTC
>CM036911.1:21808818-21833818 GCA_020800305.1 Porphyrio hochstetteri
ACTTTTCAGCCTGGAGAATGGGAATCTGATCAATGGGTATCAATAGCTGAAGGGTGGGACACAGGGGGACATGGGCAGCCTCTTCTCAGTGTCTATGGGGACAGGACAAGGGGTGATGGCCTCAAGTTGGAGCACAGGGAGTTCCCCCTCAATGTGGGGAAGAACTTCTTCCCAGTGAGGGTGAGGGAGCCCTAGGACAGGCTGCCCAGGGGGTGTGGAGTCTCCTTCTCTGGAGAGATTCCAGCCCCGTCTGGACACCGACCTGTGTGCCCTGTCCTAGGGACCCTGCTTTGGCAGGGGGTTGGACCCCATGGGCTCTGGAGGCCCCTTCCAACCCCCATGACTCTGTTAAATGGATATGAATATTGATGGTGTTTTCCATCCATGAGGGGAATTAAGTAAACTCAGCTGAAAGTTCATTAATAAAATAGGTGTGGGGAGTTACATTGATAAAATACTTGCCTTTAATCTTGATTATAGAGGTTTGTATTAAGGAGGGGTGTAAAGGTGATGTGGGGCTGCATGTGTGGTGAGCAAGCCAACAAATCAAAGGAAAAATGAATTAAATTAAACTTATTCCTCCCAGGCCCACAATGCTAGCAGGTTGCCAAGGTCTGGGGCTCTGGGTGAAGATGATGACCACATCAATGACTCCAGATACAAGGAGTCTTTTCCCCACATTGGTATTTGTTTTTCTCTCTGCCTTCAGTTCTTACCTTCTAACCTACATCTCACACACGAGCAGTGATACCAAAGGTTACCAGGCTGGTGAAAATAAGTCTTATCTCAGGGTCAACTTACTCCTTTTACTTCATGGAGGAAGACAGGACCTGACTTAGAACATCCTGAAGAAGCATCCCATGCATGAGGCTGCAGATGACAGCAAAACTGTCCTGGTCCAATTGTTGTTAGATGCATATATATGTATATATTTATATATAGAGAACTCCTAACACCATCAGAGCTTTCTGCTGGATGAAGTCCTTAGAAGCTCCTTGACAAAGAGCACTGACCATCCACCAGCAGGCAGGACCACATCACCGTGCCCAAAGCAAATAAGGGAGAGCAGCTACTGCGCTTCCATCTCCTTCACCCCACCATAGCAATCCTAATCACAGGTCAGTGAATTCATAGAAAACAGCCTAAGACACCAAACACAAACCTTTGCCTCTGAAAAAGAAGCCAGCTTTTGGAATTACTTCAACATCCACGCCTCTCTGCAGCTATTTCAGAGTCACCACAACTTGCTCCAATGTCCCCAAAGTTCTCTGAGACAGGTATCATACAGGTGAACATTGGCTGTGAATCTTCAACTCACTCTTTCTGAAAATATAAACTATTTGGATAATACTCCTTTATTCTCACTGTGCCTGAAGAACACTGTATATATAGGCAAGTATATATATAGGATATATATACACACACATATAGGAGATATATATATATATATATATTATATTTTTAAAATACCTGACTTTCCCAGTGCCTTCCCCAGGACAGGACAGGCACACTGCTGTCTGTGGCCTACGGAAGACACAGATTTCAGTGGGTGCAAGCACAGGATCAGCTTTATTAAACGTGATACTGCTTAAAGACCTTCCTCTAAAGGAGGAAGGCTCCACTCATTCCCCAATGATCACTCAACTTGGGTCTCTAATAGCACCAAGCTAAACACTTTTCCCAGGCTGGCCTTCAACCTTCTCCTCCAAGTTCCTGTTCACTCCGTGATCCATGCATATCTTGCTGTTCCAGATTCTTGCCCAACACACACTCCCACGCTCTTTGTTTAACCCTTGCTTCTCAGCACATCACCTAGACCAGCCTTACCAAATACGTTTCCATTCTCCACAGCTCTGCACATGACCAGCCCCTTTCAGAGGTCCCACCTCCAACCACGGTTACTCTCCGAGGCTCCACCAAAAAGCCCCATGAACCGCAAGCAGCCATGGCTCCTCTGCCACCTCCCCAGTCAGCTCATCCAAATGGTTTTGCTTGAATCCCAGGACATTTGCACCAAAAAGGCCCTGAACTGCCAGAAACAGCCAACATGTGGCCATTTATCCCAGGAACAGCGAGCTCAAATAGAGAGTGCAAATCCTCTGAGGAGCAGCTGAAGGAGCTGGGGGTGTTCACCCTGGAGAAGAGGAGGCTGAGGGGAGACCTTCTCACCACCTCCCCTGACCTGACAGGAGGGTGCAGAGAGGTGGGCAATGGTCTCTGCAGCCAGGGGACAGGAGATGGGACAAGGGGCAATGGGCTCAAGCTGTGCCAGGGCAGGGTCAGCTCAGCTGGGAGGGAAAAGTTCTTCCCTGGCAGAGTTGTGGGGCTGTGGCACAGGCTGCCCAGGGAGGGGGCTGAGTCCCCACCCCTGGGGGTGTTTAACAGCCGGGTAGATGAGGTACTTAGGGATATGGTTTAGTTTAGGATGGGAACAGTTGGACTTGATCTTAAGGGTCTTTTCCAACCTGGTGATTCTGTGATTAACACAGGCTTCCAACTCACATGGGCTTCCATTGAAAGTGATGGGAAGTCTGCTCCAAATTCAGATGAAGCAGGTCAGCAGGTTTTTGTTGGTTGGTTAGTTGGTTGGTTTGGGTTTTTCTTCTTCTGATACAAACAGCTGATACAAAGCAATGGGCCAACTGGGCTGGAAAACGAAGTTGAGACCTAAAAGTAACTGGGCGAGTTTTTGGGTTAGTTCTTGTCATTTCTGAAGGTTGGGGAGGATTGATTTCTGTTAGAAGAAAACTGTAGGGAAGTATTGGATTGCAAAAATCCATCAAACATCCAGCAAAACAGTGACTTGCTGCTTATCACAACCGTTCTCACATGAAGTGGTAAGAAAAGGAGCCGCTGGTCCCTGGAATTTGAATTCTGTGTTGGCAGACAGAAACATGAAAAGCTTGTCATCTCTTCCCACTTGAGTCTGCCATGTCCAGATATGTGAAGCACTAAGGGTTTTGAGCAGATTATTTCATATTGCTTTAAAATTACGCCTTCTGAAAGCCCAAATAGAAACGTATTTGCATGTCTGATGAAGCTGCAGAAAAAGGGGAAGTCAGAGGAATTCCTCTTGCTTTCTTCTTCCTTTAGAGAACTGAAACTCCACAGCAAAATTAAGAGAATTTCATGAATTGCAATGTAAATAACTGCCAAGAATGACATTCTGTGCTTCTCTAGGAAGGGGCAAGTCTTGATGCCTCCTCAGCAGGTCACCCAACAGTGCAATCCAAGCCTGCAAAAGCCAGACAGAACCCGGTGGTGTGGGTGGATTTCAAGTTGAACTGTAATGGATTTTCCATTTTTACTGGAAATAGAGGAAACATAGGCTGGCCCAGCTTCCCTACAAAGAGAGGGTGAGAAAGATGGGCTTGTTCAGCCTGGAGAAGAGAAGGCTGCGGGGGGTCCTCATTGCAGCCTGCCAGTCCCTGAAGGGAGCAGAGGAACAGGAGGGGAATCAACTTTTCAAAAGGGCAGAGACTGGCAGGACAAGGGGGATGGAGTGAAGCTGGAGGAGGGAAGGGTGAGATGAGGTATTAGGGGGAAGTTCTTTGCAGAGAGAGTGGTGAGGGGCTGGAACAGGCTGCCCAGAGAGGGGGTGGGTGCCCCATCCCTGGGGGTGTTCAAGGCCAGGTTGGATGGGGCCCTGGGCAACCTTGTGTAGCTCCAGGCCTGGAGGTTGGTGGCCCTGCCTGTGGCAGGGTGTTGGAGCTCTGTGACCCTTGGGGTCCTTCCCAACCCAGACCAGTCTGGGATTCTATGATACTGCGACAGGTTGGCTCCTGGAGGTCTTTCTGTAGGCTGAGAATTTCCTATTGAGGATGGCTTTGCTTTGAATATGGGAACTGCCGGCCGAAGGCTGGGTCCCAGCATCATCCTCACTATGCTGCTGAGGTAGGGCTGTCAGCCCCACCACCCCTCCCACCCAAACCCTATTTATTTTCAATATATATATATACACCATAACTCTCTCTATCTATATATATATATATATAAACCCCTAATACTTATTTTAATCAATATAAATAATATATTAACATAATTTCTTACAAATACCTCCCACCCAAACCCTATTTATTTTAAATATATATATACTATAACTCTCTCTCTCTATATATATCCCTAATACACATTTTAATCAATATAAAATATATATTAACATAATTTCCTACAAATATATATATTTATACACGCACACATATATCTAAAACAACAGAAGAAAATCCCAGGAGCTAGTGCTTGATGTAACATCTGCTACTTCCAGCCTGGACTTTAAGAAACTTGAGAAGAAAGATCTCCATGGGACTGACTCAGCACGCTGGCCCTGGACACGTATGTACCCACAATATGAAAATACAGACTTAGAAAAGTTGCAGCCAAACCCAGGAAACACTTCTCTTGCTTTAGCCGCTCTCTGGCTAGCAAGCTCCAGGCAGTGAGTGTATTTTCGGGTCTTGTGTATGGGTTGATGTATATTAGATCATGTTAGAAAAGTCATCTAAGAGCAAGTACAATTTATTTTAAAAGGGCAAATGAAGTTATGAGTCATACACAAGAAAGAAGAAAGTTAAACCTACTCAGGACTTGGATATACATCTCTCTAGGTATGCCTCTCAGAGCCACAGACCACCACTTTAAGGATTACAAGTTAATAAAGACAGTAAAATTGTGCAGATGTCATTCACATCACCACTTACTGTCCTGCTAACACCATGCAAACGTCGTGAAGAGTGAGCAGAAAGCTTAAGCTTAAAACATACTTAAAACGCTTGTGACTACTTGTTCTACTAATGACCCAAATTCTCTATAGCTCCACCAAATCAAACGTGGGTCAAACTCAGCCTCTGGTTTCCCACCTGTGTCACCCTTTACTTCCTTTTTCTCCTGTTCCCTTTAAGGCTGCAGATCACCCAGACAAGATGTTGTGTCTTATTTCATAGAATCATGGAATGTGTAAGGTTGGAAGGGACCTTTAGAGGCCATCTGTCCCACCCCTTGTCCTGTCCCCACAGACACTGAGAAGAGGCTGCCCATGTCCCCTGTGTCCCACCCTTCAGCTATTGATAACCATTGATCAGATCCCCTCTCAGGCTTCTCCAGGCTGAACAGCCCCAGCTCATTCAGCCTTTCCTCATAGAAGGAAACAAAGTCAACGGTTTTCTGTTTGCTTTTTAAAAACATAAAATCTATTATTTAAATCAAGGGAAACTAGATCTGTGTTCATTGTAATACTGCAGACACTTTTCTTATTTAAATAATTTCTATCTATTGAAGAAGTCTTCAGCTAAATTGCATGTGAGAAAGATTTGCTCTGAGGATACACCACACACTGTAATCAGGGTAACCAGCACAGTCACCAAACCCAGTTCTTTCCAATGTAAGTGTTCATGGGATGCTGAATTTACCCTCTCAGAATTAAGCAAATTAACCACCCCATGATCTTCAGAGAACCTGTGACTGGAACGCTCCCATCTCAAGAAGGAAACAAAACCATTGGCCTTTGCTGACTTACAGCCAGAATGCAGAAAACCTCATTTTCTGTTTTCGTTTGCTGCAGGTTTATTTTTAAAAATGGTTTGGAATGTGCAAACCCCATAAAACAAAGAGGTGGCACCTCGTGTCCCCAGCAGGAAGGCACCACGTAAGCACGATGCAGTCAACAAGAGCATCTTCTCTAGCTGTGCTTTCCAAAGGGAGGATACAACAGCCCCAAGGAGGATGGGTGAGCATGCCAGGTGGGAGCAGAGGATGATTCTGACTCCTCAGGGGTGACACAAGAAAGTAAACAGGTTCCTCAGCCCATAACCAGCATCTTCCAGTGTGCTGCACCATCCTTCAGCTGGGACTCCACAGGTTCGCTACCCTGCGAGTCGCTGAGCGAGAAGGCTCCCAAGGAAATCACAGGGTAATTATTGATTACAGGCCTGGGTAGGAGCAGAGTCATCTTGAAGGCAGAGTGGAGGTACAACCGGTTCCTTTGAAGACTCTCCGCTCCCATTATGTATGAGGTGTTTCATCGATATCCCTCCGTGGATGAATGACATGCATTATGCACGGGAAATTCCAGCTACGAGCCTGGCTTGCAAAGCTCAGGTCTCCATCCTCAGCTTGTTCCTACCTTGTCTTTTCATGCTGCTTTTCCTCCACCTTTGCTTCACAAGGTGATGTGGAGAAGGCCACTTGTAGACCCAAGATGTCCCTCCTCGCCCCACCATGGCAATTGACAGTTTATTTGATGAAACAGGGTGGCTGAGCTGAAAGACAGAGCTTCACTCCAGGTCTGCACCACTACCCAGGCCCGACTGAGCAAGTCCAGACTCCAACAGTATAAACGGGAGGTTTTCCAAAGCTGAAGGACTTCACGTGGTGGGGAGGGTGGCATGGCATGGCATGGCATGGCATGGCACAGAGCAGAACCCCAGGGCTGCGGCTCCAAGCAGGGCAAAGGAAAACTCTTGTGTGCCTCCAATTTCCTCTGTTCTCATTGCTCTAATGAGCCATCTGGCCTGCAAACACCGCAGCGCCCAGCACTGCGACACTCTCTGCAGCCTCAACCACTGCGGTTGGAGAGCAGGGAGAAGGATTCACAGCTGCCCATCGCCTCTTCCACTGCACAGACCCACAGGTCAAGAGGGTTGCTGGAAGGTGCTTGGCGTTCAAAGAAGGACTGGTGTGTCCCTTCCCTGAGAGCCCAGCGAAGCAAAGCACACTGCCACATGGTTCTCAGGCAGCTCCTCCATCCACCCGCGCCGCATTTGGGATCTGGAGGTGATGGGCTGCATGTCTAACACCTGCCCCAAGGCTGAGGGAAGCTGATAGCTTTCCAAAACCGTTCTTGGCATTTCCCAGTCACTCTGGGGTTGTTATCTCCGAGTTCCTCATCACTCTCTCCCTCTCCATGAGGAAGTGTCTTAATAGTTGGCACAAAAGGAGCTGCAGGAAGTTTCATCCCAAAATCACTTCACGCTCTTTTGTTAAATGAGGAATCTCCTCAATGTGTCTGACACAAGCAAATTCCTTACTCTCCTCAGATGATGTCACCAAAGAAAATAAATCAATTTGATAAAAATAAATAAAGGAAATAAATCAATTTGATAAAAATAAATAAAGGAAATAAATAAATTTGATATGAGCACTGATTAAGAAAGAAACTATCCAGCAACCAGTGCTTAGCACAAAAGCCTCGATGATGAATGCGAGTCCCCCAGTACCAAAGAACCACACTCTAAGTGGTTGTACCTGCAGAAACGGGGAGAAAAGAAGGTCCAAAAGTTTTGATGGTTGGTTGGAAGAGCTGCTGATGAACAGCGACATGTAAGGAACGCGGTGTGATGAGAAAAAGCCTTGCTGGCTGTGGATCCTCCCGCTCCCACTTATGTTTATTCTGCATTTTTAAGTGCCTGGAGAAATGAGTAGGCACTTTCAAATGTAAATGGGAAAAAGTAAATAAATACCAAATTCCTAATTTAGCATTTCTGCCTTTCTGACTCACAGAGAAATTGAAATGTGCAATGCAAGCCGTCAGAATGTGGTTTTTACCCTACTAAATAACTTATAAAAAAGAGTTCTTCAGATTTTTGACATCTATTTCCACTTTCCTTCTATTATTCCGATATAATTTTGGTTTTTACTATATGAAAGTATTATTAGGAGAAGGCAAGAACAGAAATGCTATCACATCACTGTGATTTGGGCCAATTAATTCTTTGTTAGCGTTTTCTTTACGTGCCTCCCCCCAAAAAACACACTGTCCTCGCCATACAGACCAAACCACCCTCGCCATACACAAGACCAAACCCCACTGGGACCAGTGTGTGGCCAGTAGGACCACCAGCAGCATCCTTCCCAAAGCCACTGGTGCTGCACGGTGACCCGATGCTGATGCTCATGGTCACCTGCCACATTTTGCCCCATCCCTGTGGGCACCCCTCGCCTGGTTTTGTGTTTGGGTGGTACCAAAGAACTTTCCTTCCACACCCCCAAAACTCCAAGGGTGATGACTGCTTTCCCTCAAGGAGCTTCCCATGAACAAATTTACTTATTTTTCCTCTTTTAAGTGATCTTCAGCCTCTTCCTGTGCGTTGCCTGTACGGGAGGGTTGCTGCCCAGGGAAGGACCATGTCCCCGCACACTCTCCATCAGTCAAGGCAAGGTGGCTCAGGGCCAAACCCCACACAGCAGCAGCTCCAACTCCACCAGCAACATTTAGACAAAACCACTTCCTTAGCCAAGCTACAAAGAGTTCAGTAGCCCATTTCACAAAATTAATCAAAGTAAAAGGGTTCCCTTTACAATCTCCAGGTGGATAACCTGGGAAGCGGCATCCCATCCTGCCTCTGTTCAGAGTTGGAAGGAAAAGCAGCAGCACCCATTTCCCAGCCTGCTCTGCCCGTTCACACCCACCCCAACCCCAATGCTTCCACAACACGGGTCTTAATTTCATCCCAGCTAATAAAGAGAGTCCTCAAACACCACCTGAATCACTTAGAAGGCTGAATTTCATGAGCATATTGACATCATTAGGGCTTACTGTCCCACGGGTTAACCAGATGGATTCACTGAAACTTCTAAATTAAGTTTTTTAGTAGTTGATAAAAATTACCAGAACCACACTTTGATTTCCCCGTCCTACTCGCAGCTGCCACTTGCTAATTAAGAACAGGGACGTGTAACAGCAAGGAGAAACCTCCTATTTATAGGAAGTTAAATACAGCCAGCAATTAGCAGCAGGGAGAGGCGAGCTCTCAGGAAGGGGTGTCTGTCAAACAGCCCTTCCTTTGCAGAGCCCGACCTGGCCGGTCCTTCCCACAGGGACTGATGTGCAGTCCCTGTGCTGTCTAACACAAACCCCTGCACCCTGGCTGAAATGGAGTCTTTCTCCTTGAACCACAGAAAAAGTAGTAGTATATATGTAAGTAGTAATATTAATAGAAGTAATAATAAGTAGTAATATTAATAGAAGTAATACATATATAGTAGTACAAAAGTCAGAGCTGTCTTATCTCGGGTAAGGCAGAGGATGCTCGTGCCTTTTTGCTGCTATATTGTGGAATCTCAAACCATTAAAATACTGCCCAGCTAAATGGGAGATTTTATTTGTGGGGAAATTATATTCATGGACAGAGCAGAAGGCACTGCAGAAAGCAGACTTCTGAGATTTTGTTGTTAAGAATGAAGAGAGATCTGTTTCGCTTCAAGTGACAGACGTCAGTAACGTGGCATTAAATGGAGATGGCAAGGAGAAGTTTTTCTCAGGTCTTACTTGGATCTAAATACATGAGCAGCATACTTTCTTTGTAAAAATCCTTGTTCTGTGTTTTAAAGGGCCCAGGCAGTATCTATGAGAAGTCTGAGGACTCAAAGCGCTGCTACCTCAGGCAACCTCTCACTGACAGCTTGCACGGGACGGGCAAGGTGTCTGTGCCGATCAACAGGGCCGTGTCTGAGCCTCTTTCCCCCCGTTGCTGGCAAAAGCCTAGTTTAAGGGATCAGTGACCTTATCCAAAAGCTTACAGCCCTTCAGGCTTGTTCAGCCTGGAGAAGAGAAGGCTGTGGGGGGACCTCATTGCAGCCTGCCAGTCCCTGAAGGGAGCAGAGGAACAGGAGGGGAATCAACTTTTCAAAAGGGCAGAGACTGACAGGACAAGGGGGATGGAGTGAAGCTGGAGGAGGGAAGGTTTAGATGAGATATTAGGGGGAAGTTCTTTGCAGAGAGAGTGGTGAGGGGCTGGAAGGGGCTGCCCAGAGAGGGGGTGGGTGCCCCGTCCCTGGGGGTGTTCAAGGCCAGGTTGGATGGGGCCCTGGGCAACCTTGTGTAGCTCCAGGCCTGGAGGTTGGTAGCCCTGCCTGTGGCAGGGGGTTGGAGCTCTGTGATCCTTGAGGTCCCTTCCAACCCAGCCCAGTCTGGGATTCTGTGATTCAGATGCCTTCAAACCCTTTGGGCAGCATCTCCCGGGAGCTGAACCATGTCATTTTTATCGCCACTGACCGAAATTTAGGGAGCTGGAGGGGACGGGCACAGACCTTGCTGGAGCAGCGGGTGGTGGAAGGCCGGCACGGGCAGGCTCTCCATCCTTGCTGGTTCGCAGAAGTAGGCGTGCAGCCAGGCCAAGCACTGCTTCAGCGGCTCCGTCATCTCCTCCACGCCTTCGCACACCTCCCAGGCGGCCGAGGGCTCTGCCCTGCTGCAAGAGAGAATTGTCAAAGGATAAGGATAAAAGTTATAAAAATGAATATTCCTACTCCTTACTTTAGCAGAAAAATGTATCAGCTCAGAAGCATTGGGCCTGAAGTCAGACTCTGTCCTTTCCAGGCTCTGATGAAGATGAAAATAATGAATAACAGTAATAGACTAACAAAAACACATCCTTCTCTCCCATACATATGTGATGAGGGCACGAGGCTGCTCACACCCATCAAAAGCTTCACACAAGGGTGGTGAGGGGAAAATACACAAGATGGAAACACCAGGGAGCAACACAACCACCCAAGCCCATGGTAGGTGATGCATCCTCATGCTCCAAGGTGGATGGAGGTGAGGCTCCTCCACCACATCCCCACAGGGCGCAAGTCCTGTGTCCCCAGGGACCATCCCCAGGGAAGGGAGGAAAGGAAACGGCTTTCTGCTGAACCCAGGCCTTCCCCTGCCCCGTTTCCTTCCAGCCACGGTGGCAGGTTTCTGCTTTCCTCCACTTATTGAATTGGAAGGAAGCAATTGAGAATTCATTTGATTTTCAGTGGCAGCTCGTGCTTGCAGGACACCGAGGAGCAGAGCGAGCAGACAGCACCTGCAAGCAGAACCGCACTTCTTCCCACAGCACTTCTTCTTTCCCTCTGGAAGGGCTCTGTGTGTATGGGAGCCACAGAAACACAAGCACCAGATTCCCAAACATCCATCCATGTTTGCCAGCCTTGGCAAGGCAAAGCCGTGCCGGCGAACGGGTGGTGGAGCTCTCCACCAGACTGCAGTGTGGTGGGTGTCTCTCTGATCTTCGGGGACCAGTTTCAGGGTACCAGTAAACAAACAGAGCAGGTGCACCCGAGGGAAACGATGGGAAAACTGACAGGGAGCCAACATCAAGGGTGACTGCCAAGCCAGAAAGCCCCACCAGCAATGCCCTCAGAGCCAGAAAGAGCCGTCCCAAGGATCACTGCAGCTCCCCCCTGCAGCTGGGAATACAGCCAGAGCCCAGAGCAAGTTGTTTCTCAGTGAAGTGGTGCTGGAACTCAACAGCACAGTCATCTGGTGAGGGGCTGGTGTGTCCCATGGCAGGAGAGAGGGAACTGCACACAAGAACCCCAGACCACAGAGAAAAGAGAAAGGAAGGGTAGTTCTGCTACCCAGGTACAGGGAGAGCAAACCAGCCCGAATTCCCCAGCACGCTCAAGCGCGCTGCAAGCCAGCAGGAGTATTTCCTTAGCCCCCTCCTAGCTGAAAGCTGAAACGTGTGATGTATATAATGGACCTGGGCACCTCTGCCAACAGACTGAACACCTCCCCATGCTTGATCCACGACAGCCTGTGGAGCTGAACACGCCAGGACGTCGGTGGCATCAGACAGCAGCCCCGGCTCTGCCTCCGGACAGGATAAATGATGCGCAGGCGGCAGCTGGGGCAGGGCTGCTCTCAGGTGCGGAGCCCTTGCTCGCCTTGGTGCATGATCAAACGGCCCTGCCATCTCCCCCAGCCCCAATTCATTTCCTGATTAATTGGTAACCACTGAAGGCCACATAATTACTGATGAGAAAGTGGCAGAGAAGAAGAGGGACGCAGAGGAGGACAATTAAAACACTCCAGTCGCACAAGGATACGAGTCGATGGCTCGGAGCAGAGGAAACCCAACCTGAAGAATCAGCTTTGGATCCAGGCTGCTAGGAATTAAATGTGCAATTTTATTTCTCTTTCCATTTATTCACCAAATTAACGCTTTTGATTTGCTGCTTTCTGCATGCATGCGAGCTACATCAATTTGCTTTATGCCACTGATGCCTGCTTGGTGTCATGTGGCTCTTTAATAATCTCTTTGCTAAAAACAACAACAACAACAAAGAAAGGATGAGGATCTGTGCATCCAGCTTTTTCCAGGAGTACATATGACCGCCACGGACCCCAAACCAAGCTCTTGGCACCACAGATAATCCACTATTCTGCCCATGTACGATGCTCAGCAGAACACAGCTTGGTTTTACTGTGCATTGTTAGAGCTACGACAATGTAATAACCACAGAATATAATAATGCCTCTGGAATCTCCCAGAGAAGTTGGGAGACTTTTCTGCTCCATTTATCCGGAGGAGCAGGGAAAGCTCTTCAAACTGCAGCAGCCTTACGGTTTTCACATCATCTTGTTTCACGTTCTTGGGAGTCTGGAAGTGATTTGGACTGTAATATCATCACAAAAACCTGAAAGGCTTCACCTCCTCGCTGCTCTGCAAGCAAACAGCCCCAGACACGGGCAGGCAACCCAGTGTCCTCCTGCTCCAGGGAGGCACCCAATTCCCAGCGTTCTCCCCCAAAGCAGGTAGTGTTGGTGAGGTGCTGTGCTGCTGAGGCTGTGCACAGGCTGCTCAGGGCTTTGCCTGAAGGTACTCATCAGGCCGTCACCTCTGACTTGAAGGTCCATCAGTCTCCACAACACCACGAACTGCCTGCCTGTGGAGCTGGGGGGCTGCGGGGACCCACCGCGGAGCAGAGTGGGGTCAGCCAGCCCAACGATCCCCCTCCCATGGCATTCCTCACTTCCAGCAGGTCTCCCTTGGCAGGGCTGCTTGGATATGAGCCTTGATTTTTATTTTCATTTACTGCTTTTAAGAACAGCAACAAGATGTTGCTGCTGAACACGGCCAGATGTTTCTAGGGAGAGCGTGCTGCCACCACTTCGACACCAGGCGCCTTCACAACATCTGCCACCTGCATGGCCAGCTCCACCTTGGTCAAGAAAGCAAAAGCTCTGCAAGACAAGAACTCCTTGCTTTCTAAGAATGCAGGGCCTGCTCTTCCCCAAGGAGACGAAGTCCGTTTGCCAACACACAAGCAGAGAGCTTCCAACTGGCAGAGAGTTAAACCCCCCCACCCTTCATATTAATTTTGCTTGGCTAGGAATGTTAACATCTATTCCTGGGAATTTGACAGCATTAATAAAGAAAAAGAATGAACATAACTTATGCATGGGTGTCTTCTACAGGCCCTCTGCCCCTCCCTCCCCTCCTCCCCTTTCTCCTTCCGAAGTTGCATAGCAGTGCTCCTTCAACTGCCACTGCCTCAGCATTAAACATTCAACTTACACCACCAGCTGCCTTTCCAAGGATTTTCTCAGGTTCCAAAGCCAGACTTTGGCCAAACTGCACCATACACACATTTTAAAAAGCAAGGCAAAGCAGTCTCCAAACCTCCACAAGAAGGAAAGGAGCAGATGAGCTACAGCACGGGAAACACCCCACTCTGTGAAACTCCTCTGCTCAGCATTAGGCTCCCTGGAAGGTTCCTGAACACACCACTCCACATGTTGAGCTTTGAGCATCTCTAACATCAACAGCCAGGACAAAGTTCATCAGAACCATCAGAAGCAAATCCCCATCTAGCACTGACACTAACTGCTGTCCCTGACCTTTAGCAAGGAACAAGAAATCAGGGACCGTCTTTTTTTAATGTCCTGCCCTCAGTGATGGCCACCTGGCCTTTTGTTCCATGCTCTGCCTAGGGAAGGCTCATGTCCTACACCTGTGACTCAACAAGATGTAATTCTTACTGTTATACTACAAGGATACTCATCCAAAAATGCAAGAAACCAAACAGAAGGTGTAAGAAATCAGATGGCTTTGCTGCTGCCCTGGAGAATGTCATTATCTGTCCTTAAAAAGTAGCACCACCTCCTTAAAAAGTACCAGCGTGGCTAAGATAAAGAGAAGCAGTTATTTAAAATGCAGCAGTCACATTTAAATCCCATTTAAAGTCACATTAACACTTTCATCAGAGACCATCACTGTGCTTGTTTCCAGGAGTGAAACCTGCTGGGTGCTGCCCAGCCCCTGAAATGATTTGGAGAGGAGGGGTTTGTGTTTTCCTTTGGCCAACAGGTAGAATCGTTCCCTGAGGGGTCTTTATTTGGAGCTTTTTTTCTAAATGACACTATTCTGCTTCCATAAACATGCCAGCCACTGAGGTGTGCAGTGAGATGTCTGTGGTGGTGGCACATGGATGTCCAGCTGCAAGTGGCCAGCTCATGCACCCAGCCTTACAACGTGATGCTTAATTAAAACTAGGTAACCCTCAAGCAGAAAAGAACTTGCTTGGTTTAAGCCATAAAACCCAAATATCTAAAAATACTTTTTTTGGGTTTTTTCCCCTAGTTGGACATCTCTTAACTGGAGACTCAACAGGAGTCTCACCAGGAGACCTCCTCAGGCCAGGGAACTGCTGCTGCAGATCTCCAGCCTGCATGTTCAGCTCTTGGTAGTGGTGGGGAAGTCCAAGCAGGAGACTGAAACCTTGAGAAGCTGGAATCAAAACTCCCCAGCCTTGGTGACTCTGAAGCAGGGATCTTTACCTCAGTGCTGGGCACACAGGGCATTGCTTGTCCCAATGTGTGCCCTGTTTAAAGCCAAATTCCTCCTATTTATACAGATTAACTCTACATATTCATTATAATGCCTAAGAAAAGGCAGGGTTATGCAAATTATCTCCAGGAAGAAATTTACATTAACTCCTCCCAGCTAGAGCATGCTCAGTGACACTCGGGGGGTCTTCTGGTGGTCTTCAGGGATGAAGGCTGGACGTCTTCCTCTCTCTCAGTGAATGCTCTTTATGGTTTTCTCCAGAGTCTCAAAACCACATTCCTGCACAAACGAGTCAGGAATCCCTTTCAGCTGAAAACAAGATATCCTCTGTCTCTTAATTGGTCGTTGGTCTCATTATTTATCACTCCCCTATCTTCACTGTCTTTGTCTTCAAGGCTGTTCCACTGTTAGGGGTAAATTTTGTAGCTGCTCTCACAAACCAGCTTACATGGCTACAGCCATGTTCTACTGAAATCCAACAGCTGCAACTACTTTCTATTCTTAAAACACACAAATTCTCCCTATATTAAAGCTCTAGTAATTAATTGTCTCTTAAGCTACATCATTGAATCAAGACAAGGTCAGACCCAGCCCAGGAATCCATCACAGCCCAGGTGGAGACCTGCTGCTCCAGTTTACACAGTTTGCAGCTGTCCTGCACCACCCCTAACTGCAATCCCACCCAGGCATGTCCACCTCCACTCTTCTTTAAGGCCGGAGGAACTCAGGAAGCCACCAGGCTCCTGCATCCATGCAGCTGAGCGGTGCCATCCCAGCAGAGCCTCCTCAGTGACTTCTCGTGCTTGAGAAGGAAAAAGACAGGCTCAGCAAGGGATGGAGGGGGGGTTAAAGCAGAAACACCACCTGCTTCAGTTCAACAGGCTCCTTCCAAACCGCTTGCCAAGAACTGGAAGTTTCTAATGCGCTTCCAAAACAAACATGTAAGCAGCAGCTTGGCTTCAGCATCCTCCCAAATAGCTCAACCATTACGAAAAGCAGGGAAAGGCTGTGAGAAGCCTCAGTGGGTAGCCGTGGTCTAAACTGATTTGAATTATTTATTTTATTTCTGAGCTACTTCTTGCCTCAGTCGGTCCTTAATAAACCTTAACGGGAAACACTGCGAGATGGACCCTGAGTTGGGTGATTTAAAATAAGGAGAAAATACCAGGAGGGCTCTGCTGGCAACTTCCTCAGGGTAAGGTGAGGAGCTGACAGCTCCATTAGGGGAAGGACTATGAGAACATTTTATTTATTGTGTATTTATAAAATATTGGTATATATTACATACCATTGATTGGTTGAACATCACGCCCAACGCTCGCTTCCACTGGCTGCAGACACACAGATCTGAATGTTCACCTCTGCTCTGCCCTGGTCAGGCCCCACCTGGAGTGTTGTGTCCAGTTCTGGGCTCCCTGGGATAGAAAAGCCAGGGATCTCCTGGAGAGAGTCCAGAGGAGGCTATGGAGATGATGAAGGGCCTGGAGCATCTCCCCTGTGAGGAAAGGCTGAGTGAGCTGGGGCTGTTCAGCCTGGAGAGAAGCAGCCTGAGAGGGGATCTGATCAATGAGGATCAATAGCTGAAGGGTGGGACACAGGGGGACATGGGCAGCCTCTCCTCAGTGTCTGTGGGGACAGGACAAGGGGCGATGGCCTCAAGTTGGAGCACAGGTAGTTCCCCCCCAATGTGGGGAAGAACTTCTTCCCGGTGAGGGTGAGGGAGCCCTGGGACAGGCTGCCCAGGGGGTGTGGAGTCTCCTTCTCTGGAGAGATTCCAGCCCCGTCTGGACGCTGCCCTGTGTGCCCTGTCCTAGGGACCCTGCTTTGGCAGGGGGCTGGACCTGCTGGGCTCTGGAGGTCCCTTCCAACCCCTATGATTCTGTGATTCATCATCCCCGGGCAGCGCTGCAGGCTTTGGGGGGGGGGGGGTGGCGGGGCAGGGAAGATGCACAGAGGAAAAGGATTTGGGGTGTTGGTGACACTTGCCTGAGCATGAGCCAGCAGTGTGCCTGGGTGGCTGAGATGGCCAGAGGCATCCTGGCTTGTGTCAGGAATAGCGTGGCCAGCAGGACCAGGGAGGTGATCATCCCCCTGTGCTCAGCTCTGCTGAGGCCACACCTCAAATACTGGGTTCAGGTTTGGGCCCCTCACTCCAAGACAGACATCGAGACCCTGGAGCATGTCCAGAGAAGGGCAGTGAAACTGGGGAAGGGGCTGGGACAGAAGTCTGATGTGGAGCAGCTGACAGACCTGGGACTGTTCAGTTTGAAGAAGAGGAGGCTCAGGGGAGACTTATGTCTCTTTCCAGCTCCCTGGAAGGAGGCTGTGGGGAGCTGGGGCTCAGCCTCTTCTCACAGATAACCAGTGACAGGACAAGAGGGGACGGCTGCAAGTTGTGCCAGGGGAGGTTCAGGTCAGAAATGAGGAGAAATTTCTTCTCCAAAAGAGCAGTTAGGCACTGGAAGGAGTTTCCCAGGGAGGTGGTGGAGTCACCATCCCTTGGGCTATTCAAGGAAAGGTTGGATGAGGTACTTAGGGACGTGGGTTAGTGAATAATACAGGTGGTAGAGGGCTGGTTGGACTAGATCATTTTGAAGTTCTTTTCCAACCTTAATGATTCTGTGATTCTGTTTTAGGGTACAGAGGAGAAAACCAAGCAGCAAGCCCAACACCTGCAGAAGGTCTGACGGGCAGAGATGGGCAGGAAAGAAAGAGCAGAAGGAAGCGACTCACGACTGAAAGGGAGCCCCAACTTCTCCGGGCTCCCAGTGCCTATGGCTTCATGATTTACAACCCTGAAAGAGAGACAGAACCACCTGGCAGACACAGGCTCTGGATTTTAACTCAGCCTGGAAGAGAAAACATTGCAGTTTGTCCACCAGCACGTTTGCAGGGTGGCACAACGCTCAGGGCCACCAGTTTGCAGTGCTGCAGCTGGGGCAAGTAGGAATCACTGCCAGTGGGAGCCATCCATGTGTTTTCCCCTGCGGATTCTGATGCTCCTTTGGCCCCTGTATTTCTTGCAGGTCTGTGCCTTAAATAGGTCCAAAAATTATTGAAACAATCCGATTTCGGGTAGGCTTTGAAATGCCTCAAGATGAGAGTGGGACAGAAGGGGCTTCCCAGGGAGCTGGTGGAGTCACCGTCCCTTGGGGTGTTCAGAGAAAGGTTGGATGAGGTACTTAGGGACATGGTTAGTGAGTGATATAGGTGGTAGTGGGATGGTTGGACTGGATGATCTTGGAGGGCTTTTCCAACCTGAATGATTCTGTTTTACCCCCTGATAACGACCTCAGCCTTTGATGCTTGCGGGACAGAAATAAAACAGGAGGAAGAAACCCTTTTGAGTATCTTGTACTAAAAGGTCCTTTCCCTCCCACCCCTCAAAATTCCCCAAAACAAACCCAAACCAAGCCCAAAAGAGAGGGACGGGGACTCCAAACCCTAAGGCTGCAGCACGTCCAAGAGACCCAACCTCGGCACCCATCCCAAGGGGTAACTGAAGCCCAGCCAAAGGCAGTGTTTGGTGACTGTCTGTAAAGAGCTCCATGCAGCTGTCATGCTAATCCTCTTGTTAGGGGAGAAAGACCAGAGGCCCGTTGCTGGAGCAAGACTCCAACGCTAACGAATGGGCTCTGACACGACCCGGCAGCCCTGCTCGGCGGCCGGAGCGCCTGATGCGATCTGACAGCAATTGAGACATGGCTCTCCTGGAGACTGCAGCCCTACTTAACGTCAAACAAGAGGGGGAAGGTGGGTGGACTTTGGAATGGCTTTTACACCCTCATGCCAGGGTGGAGGGGGGTGAAAAATAAAGAAGGAAAAGAAAAGAAGGTTTTTTTGACATCTGGCTTATGGAAAAGGATCTTACAGAAGGCATTTGACCATGAGTGGAAAGGAAAACATTTCTGGAACAAAAAAAAAATCCCACTGTCCAATTAGAGTAGAATGCTGTCATCATCTTCAGGGAGAGTTTAGGATGTCACCAGAATCCCTCTGTGAGTCACCTGAGGAAGAAAACAGTCCTCCGAGCATCAGACAGGAGCAGAGAGTCTCCAAGTGACTTGACACCAGTGAGAAAAGAAGGTCCTTGGGTGATTTTCCCCAGGAGATGCCATGCTGCAGCCCAAGGACTGCACATGTGAGAACGTGCCCTTCCTCCTCGTGCCTGCTGCTCAGGGTATCGCCTCCTGGGCAGGCTCCTGCACCCACCAAAGCTCCCACCAGTTCGGAATGTCTCCTGGCAGTGAGTATCCCTGAATAAACTATTGCTCAAGCACTGACCAGCTGGGGCACATCAGGTGGGTCAAGCATCTCCACAGCTAATGGTCATGAGAAAAGTTAATTGTGAAGAGCCCCTAAATCAGAGGAAATCTTCACATTTGCAGAATTCACTGCTGTTTCTGTAGGGTCTGAACTGTAACTCTTGCCACAGACTCACAGGGGTTGGAAGGGACCCCCAGAGCCCATGGGGTCCAACCCCCTGCCAAAGCAGGGTCCCTAGGACAGGGCACACAGGTCGGTGTCCAGATGGGACTGGAATCTCTCCAGAGAAGGAGACTCCACACCCCCTGGGCAGCCTGTCCCAGGGCTCCCTCACCCTCACCGGGAAGAAGTTCTTCCCCAGATTGGTATGAGGGGCAAGTACACTTTAAAAGGTTATATACTTTTTTTTTTTAATGGCATTTTGAATTTTTTTTCAGACAGGGACCAGAGACACCTCTGCACACAACACTCATGACTGGGAAGTCACCAGACATCAGTCACACAGGTATAAACAGTCCAAAAAGTGAAAGCTGACTGTAATTTTCATATACTTTTATATCTCTCTCTATATATATTTATATATCCATGTTTGTCTCATCAAATCCTTTCTTTCTCTGAGAAACAGCTGGCAGGGTACTGTTCAAACTGAAGGTTCAGTAACGATTTGAGCACCAGAAATTAACATTAAACCAAGACTCAGTCATGCAGCATTATTCATGACATAATAAGCATAGAGTTAGCTGGTGCTTTTCCTGAAGCCTTCGTGGTGAAATTAAATAAAAATGTATTTTTATCCACACCTAAATGTCATTTAAATAGCCTGTCTTTGATAGATGAAGGCTAAAGCCACCCCAAAACTGCAGATGAATTATCTGGTCTCTAATGATTCCAAAACGATTACAGGATGCAGAGCAATCTCGTTAAATTTTATTCAAAAGCTTACTACACTTGTGTTTTCTCTTATTTTTCTATCAATGAAGCCCAGGAGGTTTAAGAACAATTCATTATGTATGAGACCTAACTTACAGTGCTTGACTGTTGATTAATAGGAAAGTTTGCTGTGTGTACATTTGCAGCATTAGATGCATACAATATGCTAACTTATTCTTTCACCGGAGCTAATTATTTACAAAAATGACTACTTGAGACTACAATTTATTAAATGCATGCATCCAGTCTCAATTTGGCCCCAAAAGACAGTCTGGAATGAAGATCTTTTACTTGATGTGACAACTTCTAGAAACAGTGTTATTAATATTGTAAATGTGGCAAATAAAGAGTTCAAATAGCCGCGCGTCCGCGTTGCGTCTGCCCCCCCACAACTGAATCAATGAACAAAGCAGCTTTCTAGGTTTAAAATTCACGGAGGAGCACGTCCTCACACTGTTTAATTTAGCTTCTTGCAAGCCAAGTGTCTGTACAACTGTGGGGAGAGATTAAAAGAAGGATGAGAGCTGCAGGAAACAGAAAGAACACCCCAATTCCTGCGGAACGACCCCACCGCTGGTCCTTTTTAGACCTACTGAGAAGAGATCGGTGCTTTTATGGAGGAATACAAGAACTCTGAACTGAGCAAGACTTGTTCCTTGTCATCACAGAATCACAGGGGTTGGAAGGGCCCTCCAGAGCCCATGGAGTCCAACCCCCTGCCAAAGCAGGGTCCCTAGGACAGGGCACACAGGTCGGCGTCCAGATGGGTCTTGAATATCTCCAGAGAAGGAGACTCCACACCTCCTGGGCAGCCTATTCCAGTGCTCATACAACCTTTGCAGAGCTTTCTCCATTCTGCTTCCAGCCATCATCAAGGATTTACATTCTTAAGGGAAGGGTCTGACTGGTCTGAAATTCTGCATTAAGATGGTACCTCTCTTTCACCCTCAAAAAGAAGCCTCTGCACAGAAAACCAGGTATCAAACACAAATTCCAAATAAAGAGGTGCAACCCCTGAGTAAAACCCACCAGCATCCAAATGGCCTTGTCTTTTTTCCTGACTCTGGCAATTAATGATGTTAAGCTTGGGTCCAAAGGGAGGTTGCCCAGGAAGGAGGATGCACAACCCACGGTCTCTGCCAGCTGTGATGCCTGCAAAGCCGCCTCCTGCTTCCTCTGCGTTACTAATGCATACCAGCAAACACTTTAAAGAGGGGAGTGAGAGTCCTGTCTTCACATGCCAAGATAAGGAAAATCAATGTCAATGCCCCAAAGACTCGAGTGATAGCACTGAAGGTCATTAAATGCTGCTCGCTGCCCTGTACCATTAAAGTTTGGATTGGAATCCTATCTAGAGAAACACAGATTTCAAACAAGATCTTGCCCTGGGATACGGTACCGTGAGCCCACGGAGGAAATGCGGCCATCAGCCAGCAGAGGACTTTCCTAGGAGCACAAGAAACACGTTCAAAGAAAACAAGGCTCTGTGTGGTCTTGGCTGGATTTTCCTCAGTGAATTTGTTGTGTATTTAGGGAAGTGGATCTCATTATGGACAAAGATCTCTGTTAAAACTGCAGTAAGCATAACCACTAAGAAGTTACGGTTCTTCAGCCACCTCTATCTTCTGCTGTGTGTCCCAGCGCCCCGAGACCTGCTTCACTGTCTGCTCCATGCCAACCTCCTTCCCTCTCCTAATGCTGCCCAGTTTCAATCATAGAATCCCAGACTGGTCTGGGTTGGAAGGGACCCCAAGGGTCACAGAGCTCCAATCCCCTGCCACAGGCAGGACCACCAACCTCCCGGCCTGGAGCTACACAAGGTTGCCCAGGGCCCCAGCCAACCTGGCCTTGAACACCCCCAGGGATGGGGCACCCACCCCCTCTCTGGGCAGCCTGTTCCAGCCCCTCACCACTCTCTCTGCAAAGAACTTCCCCCAAAGATCTCCTCTAACCCTTCCCTCTTCCAGCTTCACTCCATCCCCCTTGTCCTGCCAGTCTCTGCCCTTTAACAAGCTGATTCCCCTCCTGTTCCTCTGCTCCCTTCAGGGACTGGCAGGCTGCAATGAGGTTCCCCCACAGCCTTCTCTTCTCCAGGCTGACCCAGCCCAGCTCCCTCAGCCTCTCTCCGTAGGGGAGCTGCTCCAGCCCTCTGATCATCTCCGTGGCTCCTCTGACCCCTCTCCAACAGCCCCACATCTTTCTTGTGTTGGGGCCCCAGCTCTGGACACAGTACTCCAGATGGGGCCTCCCGAGGGCAGAGCAGAGAGGGACAGTCCCCTCCCTGTCCCTGCTGCCACCCCTCTGCTGATGGAGCCCAGGATCCCATCGCCCTTCTGAGCTGCAAGAGCCACTGCTGGCTCATGGGAAGTTTCTCATCCACCATGTTCTGCCCTTTCAGTTTTTCATCCTGGTCACCACCCATCCTCCTCAACTCACCTTGTTCAGACCATCTCAGTGCTACTCATCTGACCTTTCAGCAGATTTCATGGTCCACCTCTATGCTGGTCAGCAACTCAAGTACCACTTTCTTCCCATCTCCCCACCATGTTTTTATCAGACTAATTCCTGTTCTCTCCAGACTTCACCCTGCATGTTTCTACTTCACCTGTGCTAACAGAAGTCATGCAGACAGGTCAGGAAAACAAAGTTCAGGTGTTCATCAGTTTTATCTCCTCGTGCTCAGCCCCAGAAACAGCCCACGAGGATGTTCCCCAGAAAGACCCATTGCCCTGCTCTGAATGAAACTTCTCCAAGTTGGCCATGTTTGGAGAACAAAAATATTCCCAGTATCAGAGAGGCCTGTTCACAAATATTTCTGTTTTATTATCAGTGGGTTTGGCAGGTGACTGACTGGAAAATTTGTCTATTAAAGACAACCCCCAATTTCTGTGTATCTCCTCACTGGAAAGGACCACCCTGTTCTAGGGGGAAACTCAAGCACACACCCCAAAGACCCTCAACCAGCAATGATGAAGCAGATGCTTCCCATAAAAAGCTTTAAAGGAAACAGGTAAAAATTCAGCCCAGTTCCCAGCAGCAGCAGCAGCAGCAGCAGCAGCACACTCTCACCCGAGATGTTCAGCAACATTAAGCATAGGTGATATCATCAGTTCCATCTATAATTAGGTTAAAAGAAAGTCAGTTAATTTTAGCACTTACAAGAAATTGTTACAAAACATTTTTTTCCTTATATAAAAGAATTCTCCCATCAGACTTGGAGGTCGGTTTTATCACAGGCAATTAACTGTGTTAGGGCTGGCTGCAGGGGACCCTTAAACCATCACCAGTCTCCCTGCGCTCCTCTGCTTTAGGGCAGCCACCACAGCTCTTCCCACTGTTTCCCAGCTCCATGCACCTCGTCCATGAAGCCCACCACCTCTACTCAGAACTTGCCTCATAGTAATAGCCCAGTTGCCAACTGGTATCAAGTAAAATTTACTTTAATACATATTTGTGGTAAATATCATGCAAATTTTGCATGGATTAAAAAACCTCACACCCCCACGGCAGTGAAAATGCACAGTACAGCCCTTAGAATGAAAGATCTGGGTCTGTGAGCTCCACTGGTGCAAGGGGAAGCTGAAGGAGGAAGACTTAAGGCTGAATTATTGGCACTGGGCTCTGACTTTGGATGCCCACCCTGACGTGTGTTAGTGCATCAATTCCAGAGGAAAGCAAGCACCAAGAATTATAACCAACAGCACCTGCAGATACTCCGGCCTATTCAATTAATTAAAATACAGATAAACCAGGAACCTCTTAAGGATTCAAACCCATCAGGCCGTTTTTTAAACTGCCTCCCCAGCCTGGGTGCAACTCAGTCTCTGCCCTCTGTACATCTCCTGGTAGGACCAACCATGGGCTCATCACACCTGACATGCCGGATGTCCCACTGGGGAAGGGATGGGTATACGACCCCACGTACATACTCCTGCCACAACCAGAGCTGTGCTGCCCATCTGCTGCTTCAAAGAGTTATGAGAGTATTTTCCTACGTTCTGATGCTCTTCACACTGTATGGAGAAAGGATGGCAGGGAAGGCACCACCCTAAACCCTTGAGACCAGCTTGACCCTCCCCACGTTACTTGTGGAGCTTCTAACATCAGTGCCAAGAAATGGCATTCATTTATTTTTCTAAACTAGGTACAAACACTCAGAAATCAGAGAAACAAATGCTGACATCAGACAGGATCATCATGAACCTTGCCACCTGGGTTCCTAGCAGGCAATCATCATCCACAGCTTCATGTCATCACAGGTTACTGAGAAGAGGATGCTCAAAAAACCCTCTGATAATACAATTAAAACACAGTAGTAAATATACTCTCTAAGCTTTGCTACAGGGCTTGGAGACTTGTCTCCTGCACACATTGGCAGGATCTCTCTTCAGATGGCATTACCCAGTGCAGAACTGGCTTTACAGCATACCAATCCAGCCTCAAACCCAAACCTAGAATCCTACACCTGCAAGAAGAACAACCTCCCCTCCTTGGACTATTCTTCATTTTAATCAACATCTGAATCACAGAACTGTCTTGGCCGGAAGGGACCCTTTAGATCATCAGATCCAACCATCACCATCACCTGCCAACCACCACTCACCCACGTCCCTCAGCACTGCATCTACTCACCTTTTAAACCCCTCCAGGGATGGAGACCCCACTGCCCCCCTGAGCAGGCCATTCTGATACCTGACAACATTTGTCAGCACTTCTTGTTTAGTACAGAGCCAACCACCACCTCGCAGGAGGTTTTGTGTAATTACACCCCACTGCACGCTCGGGAGGTGCTCCCAAAGGGTCCCAGCACCTCCTGAGCAGCACCTCGCCCTCCTCTGCCATGGGTGCTGCCCATGGTTTCCCAGTTGGGGAGGGAAGCTTTGCTTCTCTGGTAACCAGGCAGAACCCAAGCACAGGACTGGAAAAGCAGTATAGCACATCAGTAAACCCCATAAAAATACTGTTTCCAAAAAACTGCTGTTATAATTAACTGAAATAAGAGTCTATAAACTGCTACCTCCAAAGAAGCTTGTTAAAGACTGAGTAGAGGAACTGTGATTTAAACAAACTCTCCCTTCCATGGTCCATTAGATATTAGGGGGAAGTTCTTTACAGAGAGAGTGGTGAGGGGCTGGAACAGGCTGCCCAGAGAGGGGGTGGGTGCCCCATCCCTGGGGGTGTTCAAGGCCAGGTTGGATGGGGCCCTGGGCAACCTTGTGTAGCTCCAGGCCTGGAGGTTGGTGGCCCTG
>CM036911.1:21838818-21846318 GCA_020800305.1 Porphyrio hochstetteri
CTGGAGTTATGGAACTAAACCCATAAACAATGCACTTTACCTTCATGAATTTTCATGGATGCTTGGAAATATTCCATCCTGCCTTCTCCCCCAGGTCTGTGAACCTCAGGCTAAACCGTTCAGCTGCAGAGCACCTTGTGCTGCACTTCAAAGATGGTTACAGATAAACAACACAGAGGCCAGGCCAGGCTTGCAGAGATACCACAGATCATCACCCACCATCACCACCTCCACAACAGAGCTGCTCCTGGTGACCTCAGATACAGCAAGTGGGGCTGAAGATTCTGTGATTTATTCTAAGATTATTTTTATTTAATTATTTATAAAAAACCAGCATGTGCCAACTTCTCTTGCCACTGAACACGAGGATGTAAACATGACTAAAAGCTCCAAAAGACCCTGGTTATTACAGAATAACCAATGTTTGCATGCTCCAAACACACCCAGGAGGAGATGTGGCCACACCATTACTGCAGCAGGAAACGAGCTGTGTGCAACTAACGATGGAGAAGTTGGTAATGGAGCTCATCTCTCTGAGCCACGATCACATCACGAGCTTAGGGTTCAGAATGACACAGCAATTAAATTCAGTTAACAATGAGCAATTAAGCCTTTCAAACTCAGCAGGTCTTTTCCCCTTCCAATAGTTTAACCTTGCCTTTCATCCTGCCTTTTAGAAAGTTGGAAGAAAAGACAAATATCATTACAAGGCTTCTTCTCCCACTTCTTTCTAAACTTGCTGCCCACTCTTTCTAAGGGGATATCTTCTTGACAATAATGAATGAGGACGATAAGGGTACGGCATGGTAGTTAGAGTACTTTCAGTATTCATGACCTGTCAAAGTAACTTTATGACCTAGCAGCCAGCTGCTACAATTCCAATAATGACCTACAGATGCCAAAATAATCTAAATTTATCGCTCCTTTTCTTATGGTCAGCTCGGGCCTCGCCGATGAGAAGAGCTCCTCTTGCCTGTGGTGATCAAGGTCTGGAAATTCACTGTGTGAGAACTGTTACTGGGCTGACAGGGATGCTGACAGCTTCCCTGCCACCCCCCTACCCACCCCTCCACATCCTTGCCAAGCCCTGAGTCACCAGTGCTGGAGTACTTGGAAAAGACTGGAAGAAAATGCTTCCACTGATTTTCCAGACCTGCAAGGTGCCACTTTATGGTGAGGCAAGAAAGCAGGCCTGCTAACAGCCTCCTCAAGCAGGGGTGTGTTAGACATCCGTGGTTTAGAGAGGTGGGAGACCCAGCAAGCACACACCACCTTTTCCCTGGGGTGTGAGGATCTCCCGTTGAGATCTAGCAGGGCCTGCACCTCTCTGGGATCCACCACAGCCAGCGTAAAGGCTCGCTGCTCCTGAGCCACAGCGTCCCTGCACAGCACCCTGTGGGTCCTTGTGCTTCGGGAAACCCAAGAGCAGAGGGGAGGGGAGACAGGTGTGACATCATGTTACTGAACATGGAGATGTGGGTAGGCAGCTTTGTTCCTGGACTTGGCCTGGAATGTCAGGAACATCTCCAGTCCAGCCTCCTGTGACACGCTGGGGCAGAGGATGTTGCTTTGTCCACCAGGTCTTCCACACCCCAAGGATGGAGCTGGCACAGCTGCTCCAGGCAAACACTTCCAGTGCTTGCTGTATATTAAAGAATAATGTGAACTCCTGCAGATGCAAATGAAGCATGCCTAAAAATTTCTCTTATGAGCCCACATTCAAAGCCTGACAGTTGATAACACTTCATCCCAGCTGTCTGTGCACCACTGCAGTGGGGAACACACAGCTGGGAGATTGGTGGCACCTTCCTCCCATGGATGGATGGATGGAAGACCATCCTCTTCCTCCAACGGTCCAAGACCCGCAGCAACAGAGACAAGCTTGGCAGAAGCCTGGACTCCATCTCTTGCTCCCACTCCTGCATGGGCTCATCCCTGTTTGGCTGCCTTGGAAATTGGCAGGATAAAATTCTTTCTTGATTTGCTAAATACAACTGAGGAGAAAATGATGAGCAACTCTCAGATGACAGGAAAACTCAACAACACCTCAGCGCCTCCGGGTGATGGTCCAGCAGCATGGGGTGGATGGAGAGAAGAGGGGATGGTGGCAGGTAGACGGGCAGGATGGGCAATGCTGACCATTAACCTGTCATCCTCCTTTCCACAAGTGCCCAAGCTGGCACCTCAGCCTTTCCCTTCCAGAAATGAAGGACTTTTCCCTGCTTCACAGCCAGCCTGGGAAAGCATGAGCACAGCATGCTCAAAATCACATTTCAAGTGTCTCGGCTCAAATTTTCAGCCTGTATTTCAAGTCTCCTCTCAGCACATAAACATCACCCCCCAGCTTTGCTGCAGGATATCTGAATTCTCCCAGATCAAGATGAATGAATTTAAGGAGCGAGTGGGTTTAGCTGGCCCTCACGCTATTTTACCTGACACCACATTTTTCTTTAGAAGTCTCAGAGAACAAGGAAAAGCAGCTGATGCCCTGTAAGAAAGCAAAAAAATAAACCCAACCCAACTCAAACCAAAAATAGGTCTATCTAGCAGCATAAATCAAAGTGGTTTTAGAGCCCAGTAGAGAGGTCAGGATAGGGAGAAAAACAGTTACCACTCGCTGTCTGTTCATAAGAAGCACGAACAAGGCTCCTTCAGAAACTTCTGTAGCTTTTTAGAAGTGAGACTGAAGCTTTGCCCATAATCCCTGTACCCTACAAAGACTTCAGTTCCCCAAATACTTGTCTGCTTGAAGGAGATGTGTATTTGGTGGGTCTGTAGTACCCTGGGCAAGGACATTTATTATACTCTTAATGCTCAGACAGTTTATTTTCATAGTCAGGATGTTTATTAAAGTTGTAATCCACGATTAAATTGATTTCCCTCTGGGAGGAAGAGAGTTGTGTGTTACTAAACACACAAGTTAATCTGCAAGAGTCTTCGTTAACAGAACATGCTGATGGCCATTAGAGAGCCCAGAATGTACACTTCAAACTCTGAATTATGGGCTCCAGCATCCTGACCCTGCCCACAGCGATGAGCAAAGGCTCGTGCCTGGAAGCAGCTTGCTGACCCTCATGGCAACGGTGATGCCACCAATCTGCAACAGCAAGGAAACCCTGCTTTTCCTTTTACTTTTGGTTTAAGGTGGGATTAGAGTTGTGGGAATTGGAAAACATCAAGTGGAAACAGCTAAAGTGCATGTCCCAATGTAGTGAGGTTTTTCTTCTGTAGAATTTGGGAAAGGTTTGTTCCCTGCCTGAGTTTTAGTAAGGTACTATAAAAGTGACTGTGTTGAGCAAGAGAGGGGCAGGAAGGGAGCCCAGCCTCATCCTGTGAGGGACCTGCAAGTCTGAGAGAAAAACATCAGGTCAAAACCAGGCTGTAGAATGGGAGGAGCAAAACCCCAAACCCCTCAGGCCAATCCCAGGCTCCAGTCCAATAACATAAACGAACCCAACGTACAGCAAGACCCGCTCCATCTCGGCACGTGGAAGAGACTGGGTGTGAGGCAGCTCTGCCAGAGTGTTTCCTTAAGCAGGGACCCAAAGGCAAAGACAAGGATTTCACTTGATGCCACCAAGAGACCCAAAGCACGTTTAACTGCGTCAGCGTGCCCGTGTCACAGGTGTGTGCAACTGAACCGAGCTCACTACACAACAGGGCACCTATGGAAAGCCTGATGCACACCGGGCAGTCCTGCCCATGGAGGGGCTTTATCCTTGGAGATAAAAGGTTAGATGCCTTGAAAGTTCAGTTAGATGTGTGCTCTACAACACCTGCAAAGCACTAAGACCATAAAATCAACTCAGTGGATATTACACTAAGGAATTAATTACATTCAAAACTCATTAAGTGGCCCTCCTTAAAACATCCCCTTCCAGGGTGTATGCACACCAGTAATAACAACTATCACCATCACCACCACAGCACAGAGCTGCACACACTTCCTCCATACACAGAGTGAGCTTCTACTACCCAAATGAAAGAAGAAAACAGGTGGTTCTTCTCCACTAGTGTTACACCTACAAACCAGCAGTTACATACACTGCAGCAAATGAGCATCATTAGTTGTGCATGTGACACCTGCTCAGATCATGGGCTGTTTCAGGTAACAATCTCAGCTCGATATTTTCCCTGCCTTCACCCTGGTATGCATGATGCAGTGTGCAATGGATTAGCTGCATCTTGCTCAGATCTGCATGACAAACACAATGCTCCGCTTCAAGTCAAGTGTTTTGCATTTCAGGATAAGATCAGTTCTAAAACCTGCTTCAGTTTTTAAAAAAATTAACTATTTCTTTCACATGTTTCTAATTAGCAGTGTATAAATCACCAAACTGATTTTTCTAGCCGTAAAAAAAGAAATCAATCTGTACTTGGGCTGACCAGGCTGCCAATAGTACTATTCCTCTCTGAAAGGAAAGCTTCAAAGTTTGTTTTTTTGGTGTTGGTAGAGTTTTTTGGGGTTTTTAAAAATATATTTAGTTGGAAAATCCTGTTTTGTCTCAGACTCAGACATGCAAGACAGAGGCTAGAGTTGATCACAGAATGACAAGGTTGGAAAAGACCTTTAAGATCATTGAGTCCAACCGTTCCTGTCCTGTGCTGACCCAGATCCCTGAGCACCTCATATACCTGTCTGTTAAACACACCCAGGGGTGAGGACTTAACCCCCTCCTTGGGCAGCCTGTGCCACAGCCCCACAACTCCTTCAATGAAAGATCACTACACACACAACTGGACCCGGAGTACTCTGCCTATCAGCATCTCAATCAGGCCCCAAATCTGGCCAAAAATAAGTAGCTCAGCTCTACATCCCTCCCTTCTGTATACAATGGAACTGTCAAAGACCTCTCCCAGGCTTTCTCCAAATCAGAACGCTGGTTTCCCAGCCACAGCCTCCCATCAGCCACGTGCCAGTCAAGGCAAGTTCTCCTCTCCAAAGGTATTTAAACCCAGTGATACCAAGATGTCATTAGGGAAAGCAAGCAGAGAGGGCAGGACGTGTACAACCTGCACCCTGCACATACACCCCCTGTAAATAAACTCCCTTTTATCCACTCCCCAATGACTCTTTCCCTTTGCATCACTCCGATGATCAGATATTTCTGTGGTCTCTGATTGAGCTCGAACATGTTTGGTAATTGTGAGTCTGAACAGGCTAATAAGGAGGCCTAACTCTTCTTTAGGCTCTAACATTCTTCTGTATTAAGTGTGAATTTTTATAGCATTGTTTCCCACCAAGACATCTTGCTTGTAAATAACCCAACATTAAGTGTCATGATATAATTGATTTTCTAATGAGGTTTTCAAAAAGCATTATATTTCTGCTTGTCAGAAAATCTTTACCCCAGAAAGGAGTCCTTCCATATTTATTCCTTATGAACCAAACTTGTTCCTACAGCGAAGGCAAGGTGGATTGAATCAGGTGGATTGGATGCACCAATGTACCTGCTGTAGCTTTGAGTGGCTGGGTTCTGGTGGAGGAGGGGGGTGGCAGGGGTGGCTTCTGCAAGGAGCAGCCAGATGGCCATGGAGCAGGAGCTTGGGCAAGTCTTCCCCAGAGCCTGAGTCACCTGAGGATGGGTTGTACCAGCAACAGAATACCTGTGCTGTCCAAACAAGACCTACACCTTTTCTTCTGAAGGTTTCTATGCGAGCCAGCCATCTGTAACAGTGTGCTGGGTGGAAGGCAAGCTTGTGCTCTCCGCAGCTCCAGGACTGTGGACAGCTGGGAAGGAGATACACAAGCACAGAGAAACGGGGGTAAAATAAAGGATTCTAAAAATGTCATAATAAAGAGGCACAAACCATCTTGCTTCTGAATCCTTAAGACCCTCTCAGCATACACAACAAGCAGCAAATATGATTTATAGCCCCAAACTGGGGTCAGGCAGTTTCACTTGGAGCTCTCCCCTCAACACTTCTGAGCGATGCATTATTTATGCAGGCAGATGAACGCACACTTAGGCTTGGATTTGCAATTTAGCACAGGATTTAGAAAAGGACTAAAAGAAATAAAGACAGTGGATGGCTGATGGAACCAAAGAGCACTGGGATGGGGGGTCAGATTATCAACCCGACACAGCGGCCTCCAGTGGGGAGGAGCAGGGTGAGGCCCAAACCTGCTGCAGGGGAAGCAAAGGGGATGGTAAAACTTCCACCACAATTACTAGGGGTGTGTCTGCTCATTATGTCTGGTGCCCATCAACCCACAGGTCTGAGATTGAAGGTCTGTAAAGGCTTTCTGCCACCCATGTCCCTGAAGAGGGACCGGTGCTGCAGGCTGTCCTGCTCACAGACACCCACTGTAGGAGTCTAATCATGTTCCTAGCCCTTGGTCAAACTGGGCAGAGACCATCCATCAAGCTCAAGAGTAACTGGAGAAAAGGAAACGAGACAGCCCTAACAGCAGCACGATCACATCAGCCTGACTTCTACAGGGAGCACAGCTGAAAGAAAGGGAGGGGAAAAAAAAAAGCCTGTAGTGCTCTTGGGGAAGCGTTGCCTCTCCGGAAAACCTGCTGTGCCAGCCCCAGAACTGCTCGACCTCTTCTCTGCCTCATCCACACAGGTCAGTGTTTCCGGGCCCATCCGTGCTGCTGTGTTAGCGGCTGAGAGCCGGCATGTTCCCTGCAGCACCCAGGGCACCCCCCCGGCAGGGCTCCTGTCCTCCTCCTCAGCTGTCCCCCCTCCATCTAGCCTTCCACCCCAAACTCCACACTAAGCCCATGGATGCTTTCATCGTGTGATGCAGGAGCATCCCAGGGTGCCACAGCCACTGGCCCGAAGTGGGATTTCAGAGAGTTGTAAGGGTCAGAAGGGCCCTCCAGTGCCATGGGGTCCAACCCCCTGCCAAAGCAGGGTCCCTAGGACAGGGCGCACAGGTTGGTGTAACAGAATCACAGAATCGTAGGGGTTGGAAGGGACCTCGAGAGATCATTGGGTCCAACCCCCCTGCCAAAGCAGCTCCCTAGCACATATTGCAGATACACACATTGTCCAGACGGGGCTGGAATCTCTCCAGGGAAGGAGACTCCACACCCCCTGGGCAGCCTTTCCCAGGGCTCCCTCACTGTACCACGTGCTGCCTCCTTTCCCCTCAGCCCACTGAAGATGGAAACATCCAGAGGGCACAAACACACCATGACGAGATGCCACCGAGTAGGAAGGAGGGTTAAACAACCTCCCCCGAGTCTGAGGCCGTGCCTAAGCCTGGGCTTCCTTACACAGCCGGGGTTGAATTTCTGTACAGGCAGGGGAAAGAAATGAACACTGATAAAACATAACAATAAATCCAGAAAACTCCTGGCTTTGGCCACTGCTGTCAGCCCGAGCTGCCTCCCCACCACACCGCTGCCTGGGTGCTGGCTGTCGAGGAGGTGATGCTCATCCCACGTGCTGGAAGATCAGATCTCCCCACCGCTCTGAAAGGCAGACGCCTCTCCCAGCCCGGTCATGCTTCTGCTCCCAACTTGCTCTCTCCAGAACTTTTCATTT
>CM036911.1:21851318-21873818 GCA_020800305.1 Porphyrio hochstetteri
GAAGATGATGTCCTTGCTCACTGCAGGGGTGGGACTAGATGGCCTCTAAAGGTCCCTCCAACCTAACACGTTCTAGGATTCTATAACCTCAGAAAAACAACGCCCTGCACGCTGCAGAGCAAAGATTCCTCTGGAGGAGCACTGGGGCACCTGCTCCAATAACCTCCCACCGCCAGCAGCTCTACCGATAAGACGCAAGTATTTCCAGTTCAGCCACATTGATGCTCCAGCAGGGACTGAGAAGGAACAGGAGAGGGCAACACGCGCGGTTTGGGGCAGCACAACACCTGGGACATCCCTGTTCACAGCTTTGGAGCCAACAGAAACACCGGCAGGACCTGGGGGAGCCGCTGTGAGATGTTCCTCCTCAGCCCACCAACAGAGGATGGTGGGGATCTCTTTTTTAGTATTTTTGTAGGCTTTTTGGTACTTCTTTTTAAACAGACATCCCTGAAATGAAACAAAAAGGCTTCCAGAGTCACTATGGCCACTGTGCTTTTTCACCCCTCTCGCTCCGTACATCCCTGCACGCTTCCCTGCACTCTGTCCGTTCCCTTTCCAGGCAAAATTTTTTAAGTCCCATGGAAAACGAGCTGTTTACTTGGCATTAATTAGAGCAAATAAGATAAAGCAGTCAGCTCGTGGGGTTGCTTCATTTTATCACTGCTCTTGTTTGACTGCTGACAAGCTCCGTGGGGTTATTGCGTACGCCTATTGCGAAATAAATCATATTTGAAGTTATCACTTCTAGTTCAGGTTTTAATTTGCTGGACTTCATTTGGGAAAAAAACACGTGTTTTCCTCCCTCAAACATTTGCAATGCAATAATTAACAGGATGCCAATATTTCAGTCCTAATGACTATCTAGTCTTAGTGGTGCGTGGATGGAGCATTTTAATATTTCATGATGTTTTATTTCAATTGCACCAGAGCGAAGCTGCAGTTGAGTTTATCCACAGATTAAATTGTTTTAAATCACTGAAGTAAAAATATTACTTCATTTCTCTGCCTTTTCTTGACAATGCAAAATTAAAAGAGTCACTCATTTTTAAAGATCTGCAGGGAAAAAATGTTCCTTCCCATTTCGCTTCGTGACGCAGCATCTCAGCATCTCCTCCCACGTCTCCAGGTCCAGCTCTCGCTGCACATTGAGACGGTCCCTGGTGGGTTTTTACCTCTTGAGACCCAATCCTCCACCCCACACCACACAGCCATGAGCAGAATGGGGTGAATACCCCACAGGTGATGTTGGAGGTCTGGATCTGCTGTGAGAGCAGCAGTGCAAAGGCTGGGAAAACCCTCTCCCCCTGCCAAATTCCATGCAGGAGATGGGGTTGTAGCACATGGTGCTGCACCAGCATCCGCCTGGAAGCATTTCAAAAGGATGTTTCTCTTATGGTATCAGGAAAACCCTGCAAGGACAGAGAACTGCAACCAGATTTCAAAGACAAACGTGTTTTTTTAAGTATTTACATTGAAAATCCTGCAGATCCAGACCAGCTCCTTCCTCTGGGCTCCCCCAAAACATAACCGCACCAGCCTGGCAATTTCCAAACCGCGCGATGAGAACCCTCTGCACCCCTTAATTGCAAGTTCCCAGATATCTGTTCCATATGAAAAAACATGTTACTGCATAATAAAGCTTGTTACCAAAAGTATTTAATATTCATAATGTTTTAGTAAGTAGCAAATTCTCATTAAAACAAGCGCGGCGCTTGCACCGCTGCTTCCGAGGAGCCTTCGCTTGGCAAGAACAATGCACAGCAATGTTACTGCAACGTCTTTGTTCATGGCCAGAACACACTCTTGCCAGGGTATTTATCGTGATAAAAAGCACTGGTGGAGCTCTGGGAGCAGCTCCCCATGTCGGTGGTGTGCCAAAGAGCATCGTAACAGAAATGCAATGCCATTATTTAAGTAGATATAGCCATGCTAATGCACACTGCCCTGTGTCCAATAGCACCGCGCTGACCTACAATGGTGCTGGGGCAAGACCCAACAGGAGAGGACAGAGATTTTGGGGAGCAACACTGGCAGCCTTTCCCTAAAACACCGCTGAGGTTTATTTCTGGTAGTGTCTGAATAACAACTGATGGGCTAAATAGAAATCTTGCTCCATCCCAGCAGTGTTTTGCCGTGGTGGTCTTAAGGGCGTGCAGTGTGCAACAGGTCTAGCTGTGATGCTGCAGGAGCTACGGTGCTTGGGATGATGCCACAGAATCACAGAATCATAGGGGTTGGAAGGGACCTCAAGAGATCATTGAGTCCAACCACCAAAAGCGCCCTCAAAGCAGGCACCGCCTGGCTGCACACCAACATTCCCCCCACCCGAAACCTTGTGACACCCACCTGGAGGACAACCGCTCCACAGGCAGTGTCCAGACCCCATTACACACACCTTGCCTCCAAGGGCAAGAAGTAAGGATGAGAAGCAGGACACAGAGGTTGATGGCCTCAGGGTCTCACTGACTGCACCAGGACGAAAGGGCACTACTGCCCTAACAGGAAGAACCACACACTTCAATCCTTTTGAGCCTTGTTGGGCACTTTAGACAACCACAACTGCCAAAACACATGGTGAACTCAGCTGCAAAACCAGGTAAGAACACTTCTACCAGGATTTTGATTGACTGATCATTAAACTTAATTTATACCAATCAGCCCAAGGTGAAGGTACATGAAATTAGCTTGATGCACTACACATTCTGTATGTTATTATGCAATGTACATTAAAAGCTGCATTACTGTACCCCTGCGGCTGACAGAAGTGAGTCAACTCCCTAAATTGAGATTAAAACATTGTGTTTACTCATAACACGGGCACGTTTAGCTCCCCCAACCACTCACACTGTAGGAAACAACCCATCAGTTGGTACCAACCATAACTGCTTGTTAAAGCACCCCAAACAGCAAACAAAATGATCATAAACAAATACACCCCATTTCTTATCACTGCCCCATTTCTCTGTATCAAAACTGGTCTCAAAATCCTACCCGAGTTGGAACAGCTTGTTGGAAGAGGATAAAGCAGCAAGGAGGTAGTGCCCATCTTTGACAGCTCATGGAGCACAGACAAGATCCCAGAGGATCTGCAAAGACGGGGGAAAAAGGAGACAGGAAGAAATTATAGACCAGTCAAACTTTGATATTGGGAGAGATAATGGAACAAATTATTAAAATATTTATAAGCGTCTCAGGTTCATAAGGTTATAAACCACCAAACAAATCTAATCTTTTTCTTTGACAAGATAATTGGCCTCATGGATGAGGGGGGAGCAGGAGGGGAAATATATACACTGACTTTAGTGAGATTTTTATATACCTTTGCTGATGACACCCTCATAAAAAAATAGAGGGAAACAGAGTCTGTGTTATCACAGTATATAACGTGGATGCCAAGGAAAGTTTTAAAGGATGTAAGCAGAAGTATTTCCTTCATGATTACGAGGGACACAGCAACCTTGGTGTGGAGCAATATATGTGGTAATGTATAAACTGAAAATCCCAGTCTGTGTTTTAACCGCCTGCACGACGTACCTGAGTGTCCTGGCTACTCCTGATGCCAGCTGGCAAACCAGGAGGGTGTAACGCCTCCAGATCCCTCAATGTTTGGTTAAGCCCCAGCACACTTATAAATCCACATCAGGATGGGGAAGGGTCTGAGCAGCTGATGTGACAGAACTGGAAATTGCAATTATTCTGACGAATGAAGAGGACCAGTCCCAACTAGCAAGGTTGGAGAGCCATCACCGGGCGCAGAATGCAAATGCTAGGACCAGAATAATCAAAGTAGTTCAGAGAGGCCCCACCAACCTCACCTCTTCTGTCAGTTTTGCTGTTTTGTAAGGTTTGTACTTATTAACAATTTAGGTAGGGTATGGACGTGATGAAAACAGCAGCATCGTGGAACGGGGAGAGATTATGATGATAAAGAAAAGCAATATCTGTGAGATTAACTACTGGCCTCATGGGTAGGACAGCAACATACCCAGAGTTTACCAAACCCAATTATTAAAATTTTCTCACAACTGTCTCAAAATCCAGGCAAGTATGATGTAATATAAGCACACCATAAAAGGTTAAAGGTCTAATCCCCATCAGTGGCTCTACGTTACCTCTGATGAGACTCCTCCTGGAATACTGCATCACCCTTCACATCAAAAAACTGGAGACAAATTTCTGAAGCTGTAATTAAAACAGTATTTCCAAAGAGTTCAGTTCTGGAGGAAATTCTGAAGTAAATGATGTGCTATAAAGAGATGTGATGTGACCGTGTCACTCAAGGACCTGAAGGTTGCGACCAACGAGACCAAGCACCCTACATCAGCACTAGGATGCATTACAAACTTTAGACTTGGGAAATTAGTTACTAAGACCACTGATGTTGAGATGATGCCACATGCCACTTTGTGGGAAAGAACAATGAGTGAAATGACACGGAGTGATACGACAGCACTTCCAGTTCCTACAGCAGTGCTCGCCATGACGTAAGCCAGGTTACTGTGACAATATCTTCCCGTACGTACGAGCATCACTTGCAAGAGAGAAGTTTCTTTAGGCCCTGAAGAAACTGACTGTTAAAACTATGAAAAGCCCTTCGTGATGGCATCACAAATGAAATTTAAATGCTTAGGGAAATGAAGAGATGGATCCTTTTCTTATTTGCTGATGTATGGTGGAGGCTTAATGGTTGGAGGCTGCGTTTCTGAACACCCTTCCCGTGGGTGTCAAGGGGGCTCTGTGAATACACATGTACAGACACACACAGCACATGAAGTGTGAAAACGTTTTTCTACTGGTACATGAACACCACTTTTATTGCAAAAGCTGTGTGGGGGCTGGATACAGTTGAAAAGCAAGGTTTGTGTGTTGCTGCCAGGTATGAGCATCACGAAGCCGTGTCTACCCCCGTGGTACCTGTGCCAGAGGGCCGCCATCGGGGTAGATCCCTGTACACTGTGCTGCAGCGTGAGCTCAGGATGCTCCATCCGTTAGTTAAAACACACATTCACAGATCCCAGGGCAGAAGGGCTCCTAAAACACTGCCACAGAGCAGGGAGATGCATCCCTGCCTCAGCCACCGCTGGCTTCTTTGAGGAAGGCCAGAAAACAGAGAAGCCTGCAACAATGAAGTTTGTTCTGAGACTCCAAAGTATGGTCTTACTTGGAATAATTCACACTTTGAATGGACAGCTGAGGTAAATTAATGGCTGACTTTGATTAAAAACTATGAGGCACAAACATCGGCTTGGCCAAGAGCTGCCTAAGCAGCCACATCAACACAGATCCTACCAGATAATGGAGTAATTCACAGGGACGCATTACGTGACATGAGAGCACTTTATTTTGTAATGGAGATCTACTGGTCTCTGCGTGGGTGAGATTAGCTTGGCTCTGAAGCAGCTCCTCTGGTCTAGCAACCATGTTTGCGCACGCACTGTGAAATATTTGTGCTTTATGTGGTCCATACCTGCACTTTAGAGTTAATATGGAACAGCCTAGTAAATCCCTGCTGCGACATAGGGTCTTCTCACCGCTGACAGGGAGACAGGGAGAAGACAGACAAACAGCAAACCAAACTAACCTTCAGGCAGGAGATGGGTACAACAAAGGGCAGACTGGTGATGCCAGCACAACAGGAGCAAGGTGGGTGCCTCTCCTGGCCACCGCCCGGGGGGAACACCAAAGAGCTCCTCTCCACATGAGCCGGGAGCCCTTTCACTTGATGCTGAACACACACAACTTGCAGATCGCTCTGCAGAGGGGTCCCTTGGCGGCGGCCGGCCGACCGGCGGCGGGAGATCAAAGCCCCGCGCGCCCGCCCCGGCCAGGCCCTTTCATCTGGGCTGACAGCACCGGTGCCGAGGTACCTGCGGCTCCTACGGAGCCCAGATGAAAGCGCTCCACAGCCGTCCCGACAGCCGTTCGGCGTGCAGAGAATCACGGGCGGGTAATTAAGGCCCATACGGACGTGCTACGGCAACGAAGATGCTCAGAAACAGCTCATTAAATGGACAAGGCGCAAATGACACTAACTCATAATTAACTCCATGAATAAAAGGGGTTTTTTCCATTTCACATCACATTTCTTCCTACCAAAAAGACAAAGTTTGAAAGAAAACCAAGCATTGATTTCATCCTGCTGCCACTGCCCACTAACAGAGGGACCAACACCGGGAAAACCCCCATAAGCCTCCTGGTGATCGTCCTTCCCCTGCTTGCAGGGAGAGGTGTGCAGTGTCTGTGCCTCGTGACCCGAGGAACGATGGTGTGATGGAATGCTTCCCCCACTGGCCCCACCTTTGCCTGACTTTTCTCTGTAAATCTGGATTAATCGATAACCATTGGTGATGGTTGTGATGTCTGCATCCCTCTCATGGTGATTTCGGGAAAACAGGTAACACCACAATAGCCAAGGGCACAATCTGCTGATGTGCCCACCTGGACAGAGCGCTGGGCAGTGTCCCGTGGCACCCGCAGGTGGGATGGAAATATGACTATGAGCCAATAATTTTACTCCATAAATAGTGAGCAGTCCAAGAGCCCTTTGAGCTCTCCTGAGACAACAGTGGGCTGCATGTCAGGATCTCCCCTTGAAAGGGATGCCTCTTATGGTTACTCCTCGAGGGTGAGAGAATCCTTGTTGCAACCGATCTGCAACAGATGCTTGTAAATGAATTGGGAATAGATGCACTAAACTTTGTGATCTCAGCTAAGAAGTATAAAGGGTTGATTGTGCATATATATATAATCCTTTAGGCATAAACCATTGACCAAGTCTGGGACTAAGACTGGATCCAGCTGCACCTAGGCTCCTCTCTGAGAAGGAGTTTCGAAAGCAAGGAGGGTTCTTTCTGAACCTCCTGACTCAACAGGAGGGTCTCCCTGACAGCTTCATCTCACCCTGTTCTCCATGCACTAAATCAAGATTACCTTACCATCAAACCTTAATCACTGTTGCATTCATTATCAAACACCCTTTGTTTTATGTCAATAAACATATTGGTGCCTCTCTCTTAGGAGCAAAGTGCATCCCTCTTATCTCCCCATCAGTGACAGACAGACAGGTACTTCAGTCCTTCCTCAGCCACTTCTACCAACTCCTACAACTGGCTGTTGAACCCGCAGGCAAAGCCCTACCACCTCTGCAGTGGAAACGCTCCTGAAGCTCTCCCGAGCCCACTCCTTTTAACAAACACCACTATCTTTAACAAGAAGCCCAGGCTCCAGCTTGGCACCAGCAACAAGATTTTGTCCTGCTATTCCAAAGAGCTCCAGGGAAGCACCACTCCTGCCGACAACCCTGGCTTTATCCTGGGAAGCTTTTAAGATGTCCACAATTGTTTTCCAAACAGAGAAATGACATCACTTGGATATCAACTGATGCTTAGATTTGGTGGTTAAATCAATGTTTTTATCTCTCCTCCTCGCTAGCTGGCTATTCAAGAGACCTACACAGATGGAAAATCCAGGACCTGGGGTAACAATGAATTTTGTCCCATGAGTCCATTTCTGAGAGTCAGTAAGGGGAGGTGGGGGGCTACCTTACTGGCTGGGTTGGAGTTTGGGGATTTTTCGCAAGAGTTATCATTTTTATAACTTAGAACTTCTGATAACTTATTTTTTCTGTGGGGTCCAACATCTTTTTAAAACCCAGAAGATGGTAAGAAACAGCTGAAAACTCGTGCACAGACACACCGCCGCGTGCTGGTGAGATATTTTATATATATATATGTATACATACATACACATCCCCATCCCCAGGGAGATGGTGAAGGCTCTGTCACTCCCACCAAAGCTCCTGCCAGAAAACCCACTTAGTGGCAGCTTGAAAGGTCACCTCAGCAACGCAACTTCCATCTCCCCCGAAAGCCATCCCCCGTCAGGCTTTGCAAATATTTGGAGTCTGATTCTCCAAATACGATTTGTCAAAACAACACAGTGTAACAGCATCGTGCCCAAAGAAAGCCCCTCTATAAATAGCCTTCCAGGGGGGGAAAAAACCCCCTATGTTTACTTTCTTTGCTGCGTGTGAGAGGGAGGTAAAACCTAAACAAACTTTCCACACGAGCTGAGTTTACATATTTAAACTTCAGCGGTGCCAAAGTTGCAGCCCAACTGGCACCGAAAAACCTAACGAAAAAAGTCATATATTGACAAAACGCTCAGTCATAATAAAACCACATCCAGTTAATAACTTTGAGAACTAATGTTAACTCCGAGCACAATAGAAAAGTCTCCTTAAACACAATAAAAGCAGTGATATAATTTACTCTCGGCTCCTTTTGAAAACATTACTCTCTGCCCACAATCACATTCAGATTACAAAATTCCTTTTGTAGTTTTCTCCTAGCTGTGGGAATAAAATAAACCACTTAGATGACAGTAAAGTGTCTGTAAAATATATAACAGCAATAACTCCTGGTGGAAATGCGGCGGATATTTATACAAGAGCCAAAGCACGGAGCAATGTAAAAAAGGCAACTGCCAAGGAAGGGTGCTTCTTTGGAGGGGTCTCTCTGGGCTGGTGAGGAGCATCCCTCCCTCTTTAGTGTGGTACCCATTTGAGTGCAGGGTGAAGCCTTCCTGAGCTGGCTTAAAGGGGGAGCAAGTGTGCCTTTAGCTGTGGGGTGATAACGTGTGGGATGTTGTTTATTGAATATAATGTGCGTTGTGCTTTAGCGACCAATGTGGTTAAAGTTCTGGCCCTTAGTGATCTAGACAGTCAAGCATGCCCAGTACCAGCTCTACTAGCTGAAAAGGGCTCTCTGAAGGAGGCCGTGGCAAGGCGGTGTCATGCCCATGACCACACCGGAAGGTAGGCCGAGACCAGAAAGAAAGCATCATGCCCATGCAAGTCCTGGTCATGCTTGGCCCTCTCCCATCCCTTACAAAGCATCCAAAGAGGAGCAGGGAAGGCGAAGCCTCCACAGATGCCACTTCTTACTTTGCTGCAGGTTTCACTGGGGCAAGGAGCTGGCAACAGCCCCTTTTGTCCAGATTTCTCAGCCTCCTCGTACTGAGTGCACTAAATCAAAGCAGAAATACTTCCTGTGGAGCTTGTTTTATCTTGAGTGGTTAAACCAGTGCTGGAGGGATGGAACTGGATCAAAACATGAAGCAGCATTTTCCCTGGGTAGATCCTCCCCTGCCTGCAGCACCTTACCCCTACCACCAGCAACCCCCATCTGTGGCTGGACACCAGTCATCCTTGCAGAGAACAAATGCCTTAAGTTGGATATATAACAAGATGCATAAAATTTGAGGTTGGCCAATGTAAATCAAATGCTCTAATGAAACTTTGGATGGCTACGTTATCACGTGTGTTATGGGGAATGTACCTTGTAGCAACAGCCACTGGTTACATCTTTTCATCAGGTTAAATACGTTCTCATGGGATTTAGCCATGGCTGGATGAAAGAAATGAAGCTTCTACATGAAAACAAGACTTCATCCTCCTCATTCCACTTTGTGCCAATGCGATATGAAACTTGGCTGGGCCTGTGTGGAGCCAGGCGTTGGAGTTGATGATCCTTCTGGGTCCCTTCCAACCCAGGAGATTCTGTGATTCTATCTACGAGACCTTTGATGCTAACACAGACACCGACACCCACAAGGATCTCTTTTGTTCCAGTGATAAAAAAAATAACTAAATCTTCAGTTGATCTCCAAGAAAAACCCAAGAACATTTTCCCTGCTCAAAATTATTCGCCAAACTCGACAAGTTTATGAATACTTCTGGTTGACTTGACGTTTTTCAATGAATGAAGTATTTGAGCAAATCACTTGTCAGAATCTAATCACTTCTCTGTGTATTTGCATACACGGCTTTGGCTTCAAACAAGAAGCTATTGTTGGGTTTACTGTCTAGGACCTGTCAAGGTCATAAAAAGCTAAATATCCCCCAAAACGAAACACCCCATGGAAGCTGAGAACACATTCAGATTGAGTTCAGCTGAGAACAAACTGCTTTTAGTTCCAGAAGAAACTGAAATTAACTTCAGGTCCCTCCTGGGGGGCTCTGGGCTAAAGCTTCTTCCAGAAAGATTTCCAAGACAGCGTATACGTGTTCTGGCATTAATGCTTGCTGTTAATTGAGAAGGTTATTTGAACTGAATGTACACATATTCCACCTATAGCCAGCCTGGTAAACACAGATTGAATGGCAGCTATTCAAGAGAGAAGGCACGCTATAAACTTCTTCCAACAGGCATACGCTTCCTCGTGCTGGCACGCAGTGAACTGCTGAAATACTCCCAAGGACCTGGGGGGACTCGTGGGTGAGAAGCTGGACAGGAGCCACCAATGTGTATCTTCAGCCCAGAAGGCCAACCCCATCCTGGGCTGCATCCCAAGGAGTGTGGCCAGGAGATGGAGAGAGGGGATTCTGCCCCTCTGCTCTGCCCTGGGGAGACCTCACCTGCAGTGCTGCATCCAGCCCTGGAGCCCTCAGCACAAGAAGGACATGGACCTGTTGGAGTGAGGCCAGAGGAGGCCACAAAAATGATCTGAGGGCTGGAGCAGCTCTCCTGTGAAGCCAGGCTGAGAGCATTGGGCTGGTTCAGCCTGGAGAAGAGAAGGCTCCAGAGGGACCTTAGAGCGGCCTTCCAGTCCCTGAAAGGTGCCTGTAGGAAGCTGGGGAAGAACTGTTCCCGAGGGCATGGAGCAATAGGACAAGGGGTGATGGGTTATTCAAGAAAAGGGGAGATTTAGGTTGGATATTAGGAAAAAATTCTTCACTCTGAGAGTGGTGAGACACTGGCCCAGGGTGCCCAGAGAGGTGGTGGAGGCCCCATCTCTGGAAACACTCAAGGTCAGGCTGGATGGGGCTCTGAGCAACCTGATCTAGTGAAGATGTCCCTGCTCACCACAGGGGGTTGGACCTCTAAAGTTCCCCTCCAACCTAACCCATTCCATGATTCTATGATTCCATACAGAACTGGAAAGGCATTTCTTTGGGTCAATCCCACACTCCATCCTGCTGCAAACCCAAGAGGGACACACCAGTGCCTTCAGGAACAACAGTCTGTATTGCCAAGGGCTAGAAAGATTTGTGAGCTGAGACACAGCAAGACTTGCTCAAGACTGCCATTGCCAAGGTAATGCCACAACCCTGCTCAAGCCCCCATGTTTCCCCACTCTCCAGGGGGGATCTGAAGTGAGATCCCAGTTAACATGAACTGGAGTTGTGGATACAGTCTGAAAGGCACTGGGTACGAAGGGACCCCGAGGAGCTGTAAGGCTGGCAGCCAACTGTAAATACTGGGTGAGGACCTGCAGCCCCTGTAGACTTTACACCTTCTAAAGGTCCTACCAGAAGTTCTCTGTGGCCAAGAAACACCATTGGGCTTTTTGGGCATAATGATACCTTGCAATGAAAGCAACCTGTGGCCACAGAACCCAAGGAAGCTGTTGGTAGGAAACAATACAGCCACGATTCCCTAATTAAAGCAAAGGATGAGGGACATTTTCAACCAGAGCAGCATGAATCACCTCCTAAGATTCAACGTAGAAGTTTTACAATCTGCAAAAAAAATCATTTTCTTGAACTTTTTCTGCAGGTTATTTTGGAAGTTGTTTTACTGCACATAAACCCATCGCGCCTTGGAGCCACACGTAGGCTTTCTGCATAAAATATCACCTTATCTCTGTGTAAGCAAACTATTTTAACTCCCTAGAGCAATTTAGCTAACCACTTGCTGTGACCTCTGAATTCTTATCCTGAATTATATTTTTATGTGCTATATAAAGGCACTGTTATGTTACTGTTTTTATTCCAGGTGCCAAAAAGGATAAGTTTATTGCCAACTGCTCTCTCAGTGTCTTTTTTTCTTTCCTTCAAGACTTCACTGACCCAGCAGCCTAATTTGTTTTTAATTCACACGTGAAGGGCTTATGGAGAGAATCACATCTCGTCTGAAGGGAAAGCAAAATAAACAAACCCGTAATATTTGGAGAAAAGCAATCAACACCCCCAAGTGTTGCTCTGCTGCAGGGACTGAAGAGCCCTGTCCCAGCACAGAGAGGTGCCCTTCTTGCCTTCATGCTCCCTTAACGTGCTGTTTGTGCTGACCACCAAGGAGGTGTTGGAGCATGATGCCTTCAGAGATGCCCACCACGGGGGTCCTGCGGCATGGGCAGGGATGCTGGCTGAAAGCCCTGCTGGGACCATGAGGAAGGGGAGCCCCTGAGCCAGAATACATCCATCTCTTCTCACATGTTTCCAGGTACGGAGGGTCTCTTCTCCAGACTTGCAATGCTCTTCCCACTGCCCAAGTCCTCCGGTGTCCCATCCTAAAGCCGGAAGCAAAACCATAGTGCCCATCTCAGGCGCAAGTGCCTTTCCAATAGCTCTTCCCTGCTTATCAGAAGCCTGCAATTAAAGAAACCAAAAGGCTTCCTTAATCTCTGGATTCTTCTGAATGTTTAACAGTATATAGCAACCCACTTCAATGCAACTGGGAGCTGCACTGATACCACAACGAACCCGAAACCTCTGCCAAACTCACCTGGCTACCATAAAACCTTAATCCTGGTGACACACAGACAAGGTTGGCTTTATCTAATAGAACCACAGAATCATTCAGTTTGGAAAAGACCTCCAAGATCATCCAGTCCAACCATCTCCTTACCACCCCCATCACTCTAACCATGTCCCTAAGTACCTCATCCAACATTTCCTTGAACACCCCAAGGGATGGTGACCTCACCACCTCCTTGGGTAAGCTGTTCTGATGCCCAACCCCTCTTTCAGAGAAGAAATTTATCTTAATTTCTAACCTAAAATAACCATTAAGACACTATAAAAAGTAAAATAAAGTAAAATAAAGTAAAATAAAGTAAGAAAGCTTATGGAGCAGTAGACCTCTGTTCTCCAAACATTTGAAACCTAAACTCTCAGCAGTGATAGCGTGTATGTTTGCAATAACACATGAACTGGAGCAGTGGGGGTCTTGCAGCCAGTGGTGCTCTGCTGAGACAGTGGCACAGAAAGCAAGCTGCTGCTGCTGCTGGGGAGCCCGTACAGCCCAGAGAAAGCCATCTCGCTGTGTAATCACCGATGTCTTCACAGCTCCCCTTAAGTCAACAGAATGAAGATCATTATCCATGTCATTACCAGCATTAGGACAAAAAGGAGGTATTGTTGGCTGCTGAATTAGGCATAAACCTGAATAATCTTTCAGGAGGAATTCCAGCTGCCCTTATCGGTGGGAAATAAATCGTGCTCCAGGAGTGAGGAGGAGGAAGGAGGAGGAGGAAGGAGCACACAGGACAGGCCAAAGTGCCCCCTGGCATCGCTCAAATGAGACATCACACACTGTGCATGGTGATGCCAAGGGTTACCCTGAGATGTGGTGGGGAGGTGGGGGAGCCCGCGGGCTGGAGGAGGGCGATGCTCTCACAATGTGCTCCAGTCCTCGAGGGCACCTGGGTGCTTCTACACAGACACTATTTCAGGGAGAGGAGTGGAAGCAGCAAGAGCCACAAGCTGGGTCCAGTTTATCCACACTCTGAAAGCAAAGACACTCATTTCATTGCATTGCATTTCACTGCATTGTCCTCATTGCAGCCTGCCAGTCCCTGAAGGGAGCAGAGAAACAGGAGGGGAATCAGCTTGTTAAAGGGCAGAGACTGGCAGGACAAGGGGGATGGAGTGAAGCTGGAGGAGGGAAGGGTGAGAGGAGATATTAGGGGGAAGTTCTGTACAGAGAGAGTGGTGAGGGGCTGGAACAGGCTGCCCAGAGAGGGGGTGAGTGCCCCATCCCTGGGGGTGTTCAAGGCCAGGTTGGATGGGGCCCTGGGCAACCTTGTGTAGCTCCAGGCCTGGAGGTTGGTGGCCCTGCCTGTGGCAGGGGGTTGGAGCTCTGTGATCCTTGGGGTCCCTTCCAACCCAGACCAGTCTGGGATTCTATGATTCTATGATTTCAGACTTGAAAATTGAAAGTTGGAAATTGAAAGTTGGGAGGAAGAACAGATCCCAAACACTCAATTTTTAGCAAAAAAACCTGTACTTTACTCTGATGAAAAGGATAGGTAAGGCAGCTCAGAGCATTATGCACACAGTAACAGGATCTCTGCTCCAAAAAAAGCAACACAGTTAAGCAAATGGTGCTGTGTTGGCTAGAAATCACTGTGTTACACTAACGGCTGAAGAAAAAGTTTGTACGGGCTAAACTAGACATTTGGCACATTATAGGACAGGACATCATCTCCTGCTCACATGGCCAGCTTGTCCCTGGAGAATCTGTACTGCTCAAAGGTGATCCTCCAGTATTCTTCCTCCTTAACTTGAGGGGACAAAAAGGAGGGGGGAAAAAAAGGAGGGAGGGGGGGGAAGGGAGGGGAAAAAAGGAAGGGGGAAAAGGAAAAAGACTTGTTCCTGAGAAATGTAGAACTTCTCTTTATTTTTATGATATTGTTCCTGTGCATTTGGAAGAGACAGCGGTTCCTATCATGAAGGAACACGCCGCAGCCCAGCCTGCCCCTCCTGCCATACAGCCCATAGCAGAGCTCTGCTTCTGCAAGCAACATCCTTTCCAGCATTGTCCTCATGTTTGAACTGTATTAGACATTGTGGCCTGGAAGCCAGTAGAGATGCCTTCTAGACATCCATAATACGAATTACATTTCATGGAATCCCAACAATTCAAGTAACTCTAATATTGTGGTAGCAGAACAGCGCTAAATACTTGGATCTTTTTCTTCTCACTGGTGGTAAAAATGGAACAGGTTTAGTTTTCCAAATCAAAATCTCAGAGAGAGAGAGGTAGTCAAGAAAAGTATCTGCTTTTTGGAGCATTTTTATCTGTCATCCTTGATGCTGTCAAAGATTTAACTCATTCCTGCACAGAGGATTGAGAACACCAAAAGCCAGCAGAATATCTGTACGAGGAGACAGACCATCACAACATTAACTCTATGCTGAGGAAGGAACTGTTATTTCCCCCCCAGACAAATACTAACTATTTACACAGACAGTTACTTAAAGGGTCTTTAAGATAAGTTCTTTACAAGCCAGGACCTATAAATCTTCTGAAAGATGAATCACAGAGAGATGGACAAAAGGAGAAGCGATAAGCGCTCCGGTTCCGAAGCAATGTCCATGACAGAATGCCTCACCTATCAATAACATACTTGTCTTTAAAACCCATCAAATGCCATGTTTCCTAAAGGATTCAAAAGTTGGAATGGGAACAGGATGATAACATGGAGATTCTTTTCCTGTGTACCCCGGGAACATCAGGGACAACTGCACCTTCCCCTGCTGCGTTGGGCAGGTGGGGGAAGCTTTGAAAAACAAGGGATTGTTATTTGCTTGTGGCAAGAAAGAACCTTTATTCTTATGAATGACTGATTATTTAATGAATTGTGATTTAAGGGAATTAAAATGCTAGGGAGAAAGCTATCAAGGACTTCAGTCATTAAAGAGATGCCCCAGACACAGCCTCTCCAGACAAGGAGCATCTTCAATACAAACACCTATAAAGTAAGAGAAATCAAACTCTGATTTCCAAACTGTGTGGGTTTTACTACAACATTCCAAAAGGGCTTTCAAACCCAGAACCAATGTGGGTCTTGAATTTCCTTCTTCCAGGAGCTTGTGGGTCAGGACCATTACAAAACCAGAAAGAGAAATTGAGTTACTGCAGTTCAACACGTTGTGTAAAGCTGAATGAGATGAAGTAATTTGCACTAATGGCAAATTGTACCTGACCTGGTGGCCTTGTACGATGGGGTTACAGCATTGGTGGATCTGCCTGGACCTGTGCAAAGCATCTGACACTGCATGACATCTTTAGCTCTAAACTGGAGAGATGGAATGGACCACTTGGTGGATATGGAATTGGCTGCACAGTCACACTCCGAGAGTTGTGGTCAACAGCTCGATATCCAAGTGGAGATCAGTGAGAAGCAGAGTTCCTCAGGGGTCGGTATTGGGACCAGCACTGTTCAACATCTCTGTTGGAGCCATGGACAGGGGGATCAAGTGCACCCTCAGCAAGTTTGCCGATGACATCAAACTACCTGGTGTGGTTGACACACTGGAGGGAAAAGATGCCATCCAGAGGGACCTGGACAGCCTGGAGAGGTGGGACTGTGCGAACTGAAAGGTCCTGCACATGGGTTGGGGCAATCCAAAGCACAAGGACAGGCTGGGAGGGGAAGGGATGGAGAGCAGCCCTGAGGAGGATGACTTGGGGGTGCTGATTGATGAAAAGCAGCTGGAGAGGAGCTGGGAGGCAGAAATCCTTCCTGGGGAGGAGGTGGGGAGGCCCTGGCACAGGGTACCCAGAGAAGCTGGGGCTGCCCCTGGATCCCTGGCAGGGTTCAAGGTTGGGCTGGATGGGGCTTTGAGCACACTGGGCTGGTGGGGGTGTCCCTGCCCATGGAGGGGGCACTGGGGGGGCTCTGATGGCCCTTCCCACCCAAAGCAGCCTGGGGTTCTATGAAGGTTTCTCTGAATATAGTTACAAATCAGATTTTAAAACTGGCTCTAGCAGTGATGCTGAAAAAGCCCCAACTGCCCATTCCTGCTGCTGCTGCACAAGAAAAAAACTGTTTCTGTGACTGAGATTTAACAGGGGTCAGAAAAAAGCCCAAAGCCCCATTTCCATAAGCTGCATCATTTTCAACTTCAGCCCATCCAAGTAACCATCAGTGTGCTAAAAAGGGCAGGAAGATGATGAAGAGGGTGGCTTGGCAGTGAGGGGGGTGTAAAATATGCATTTCCCCCCCCTCCCACACTTCCAAGAAGGAAAATCAGCAGCTGGGAGAAGCCAGCTGGAAACCCACAGACCCACAAACCTACAGCCTCGTGTGACACCAGTGAAGGGGAACGAAAATGCAGCACCAGGATGGCAGGGAGGGAAAGGAAGGTACCGCTTGGCAGACCAGGCTGGAGCAGACTGGGGCATCTGAAAGGTAAATTTCTCCTATTTTCTCACTGCTGCCCATCAGGATGCTGTATTGATCCGAGGGAGGAGGGGGGGTAAGAGGAGAACTCCTCTAGGAAAGCCATCAGTCCCGGGGATGCTGGCAGCAGGTAAGAGAAAGGGGAAATTCAGAGTGAGCCAGATCACCAGCTCCGATAGACTCTGGGTTTCAATAGGCTATGGGAAGGACGTTATCTGCTGGCTTTTCTCATCCTTAATGAGATTTAATTTAAATAAAAGTGGAACTATGTATCACAACCCATTAATGAAAGAACACAATAAAACCAGATCTCGACTGAAGCCTATGTAACACTGTAGAAAATGGGCTTCCCACAAAAGTTCCACTATCAACATTTCTGAATAATTAATTTAGAAATAAAAGCAGTTTCAAGGTTAGCAAGGCTCCTTCAACGTTCTCCGAATAATCTGCAATATTCAACTGCTTCTGACATACCCTTGGAGTTGCCTATCACATCACACCCAGCTGACCTACAGAGGAACAGAAATACAGGGAACAGGGAAGCGTAGCCTCCTACAAGAAAATAAAAATCAAGAATACTCACAAGATGAAACCTAAATTTAATGTGAGTTCCCAAGGGATGGCAAGGGAAACGTGGAAAGGGCTCTGTTGCATTGGATGGGTGGAATAAGATGCATAGGAAAGGCTTCTGCTCAAGCTGTTAAAACCGCCCGCTTTGGAAAGGCAGGGGCACTGCAACGCACAACACTGAGGTCTGGTGTCAATTTAAATGCGCTGAACACCAGGAAAATGCCCCCAACTAAGGCTTCAAACTTGTACAGCACATTTCCACTCAACCCAACTAGATTGCCTGTCACATCTGACATGGCTTGTCAAAAGTTATCCTTCACTGCTCATGGGCAACATGGGAGGGTCAAAAGACCAAATACAATGGTCCAACCCATCCCATTTTTTTTCCTTCAGAGCAGCAGATATTGAACTCAAAGATGACAAGACAGAGCAGGTTGAAGCGGCTGCCAGAGAAAGAGAAGCTGTCCAGAGCCGCTGATCTGAAGGAGAAAAACCAGCCGGTCTGTGCATGTCATGGCCGGGGCTCGGGCGCTGACAGTCTCACACAAAAGGGAGTGAAAAGCCCAGAAACTTGAAGTGGCCTTTGCAAACCATTTCAGCCGTTAAAAAGAACGGACGCGGTCACCCGGTGATGTGAAACGCGCCACGTAAGCGACTGAGGGGGAAAGGATGTCCTCCCTTCTGTTAATCCGCATCCCTAGGAACCAGAAGTGATTTTCCAGTCTGAAGAAAAAAATATAATCTGAATTTTTAGAGTAGCTTTCTCACCCGTGGCTTGTTTTTAGATATAAAACCTCAAAATGAAGGTTTGAAAAAAGCAACAGCATCCCAAAGCCGCTCTGAATCTTTATCAATGTTTTCAGTCCAGAGAGGCACGCTCCTTCTGACAGCACAAGACATTAAATGATAATTGATGGAAAAGCGATTTATTAATAGCTGCAAACAGAGGAGGTGCCACCAGCCTGGCACAGCCAGTAGCCTCACACCTACCTGAACCCACAACTGCAGAGGTTTTCCATGCACCTTTTCTCCTAAATGAGTGAATTTACAGTTAAAACACATCTGTGGTGTAATCTTTCCATATGCCAAGAGAAAACATGGAGCAAGCATGCATCCAGTTGTCCACCTGGCCAAACCCAACACCAAGACCCCATGCACACTCATGCCTGTGTGGTTATGGGATGTGTTTGCTCTGTGAAGCGACCCAGGCAGACAGCACATTGCCTAGGATGAAAGGTGAACCCAGCGAGCCCCGAAGGGATGGCAACCTCCTACTTGCCTTCCTCAGGAGGGCACAGTGACCACTGCAATGATGGGTGGGATGGGACAGGAACACTCCATCACCCATGGAAACTCCTGGGCACCACAGCAGAGCAGCAACTCCCCCCATGCCTCCCAACAACAGCGACCACGAAGCTCGAGGAGACCCTTAACCCCTGGCACACACACGGGTAACACGCTGAAGGACCACACTGAGAAGCAGCCACATCCAGGCACACGTTAATAACAGGCTATTTCCAACCTTAATCCTTTTGTTATGTCACTGTCTTTGCATTTTAATTACCTCAAAAACAACATCAACTTAAATTAATGAGGGAATTCGGAGTTACCATCATTGAGAAGAGTCAGAAAGTTCATGCTTGCTGCTGGTCGCAGTGGTGGCAGAGCTGGCTGCAGACAGTGACATTTCTAACAGACAGGTGGCTACAAAAATCAGTATTTGACTACAAAAGTTTTACAGCCAGGCTTGGTTTAACAGTTGTCCTTCTTTCTGGGCTGTGCTTGGTTTTTGGATAACCTTTTCATCAAAGCTGCCATGTGTCTCAAGGCATTTTAGCACCCTACATATCATCATGCATGCTCTATTTTCTTGCACAGTTGTGTGTGTTTGGGTTTCTTTGAGTGGCTGCTCTTTTACAGGAGGCCCTCCAGACCCCTTAAATGCACACACACAGAAACACATTTCACCTGTTTCATAGTCTTTTAGATATCTGTAAGACCTTAATCTTCAGTTAAGAAGCTGAAAAAGACAACCTAATTTCCTAGGCTCATTCCCATACTTGCCTGCCTCTCACCTCCGTTTCCCTTGTACCTCCCCAGGGTTTTGGGGAGGAGGATGTGGACATGCCCAGCTCCAGGCAGGTCGTGGGTGCCACGTGCCATGGACCTGCCCACCCCTCCAGCTTCATTTCCCATCAACATCCTGACGCTCTTGTCGTATTCATGAGCTGCAATTTAATTCAAGTGCACTCAAGTTCCAGCAAACACAAAGCAGCAAGAGCGTGGTGGCGTGTGCGAGGAGGGGAGATGGGTAAATATCACCGCGGCGGCCAGCGCGAGAGGATAACCTGCCCACACATACGCCAGCCCAATTAGCTGAGGCAAAAAAGAGCTTTTATTCCCCAAAGAGTCAAAAGAAAGTCTTGGCAACGCTCTCCATCATCCAGCCTGAGATGAAGGTACAGAGCGGTCCAGCGCAGTCTATGCCATGACACCGAGCGCTAAAGCTACACCCCAAAACCAAAGGAAGCTTGGAAGAGGAGAAGATGCAGGAGATGAAATCCAACTGATTGTCTGCTCATGTGATGAGAGCTACAGATTCAGAGTGGGTCTCTATAGCGCTGAGAAGCAGGGAGGGGAACTGTCTGCTTTCGAGGAAGCGCCTTTACTTGGCATTACTTGGGCATGACTGAAAACCCGTTGCCAGAAGTGATGTAATAGCCTCTGCCTCTTCCAAACAGCAACAAGAAGTCTTTAACATAGGAAGTCTGAGAAAGAAATAATATCTAGAGAAAAGAGAAATTTCAAACTTAAAAATACTCACTGAAAGCATATAAAACTCAGCTGGTTACCAGACTTCTCCCAGAGAGATTCTGGGATCACATGAAGCCCAAGGGGTGAAAGTCAGCAAGAAACTCCAGGTTTTTCAAGTATGGAAATAGATGTGTCTAATGACTCCACCCTTTATTTATTTGGCTTACTAAATCTCTCTGATAACGCTCATTTTCAGAACTTTCTGAAAATAAAATTAAAAACCCCCAAACATCACAAGGAAACCCAAAGAGGAATGAGATGCACAATACCAAATAAGGAAAACCCATGAGAAATCCCAAAATTAAGAGCTAATAAAAAACTTAATATGGAATTGGAGAGAGCAACTACACTCAATAAAATTACTTCTTTAAATAAAGTTATAACTGGGTGCAGAGTCTGACGGTGTGGTAGGGTTTTGAAGAAGCCACGGCCCAAAGGCTTTCAAACCCAAAGCTATATCTGGTTTAAGAGAAGAGCACGCACACTTTAATAGCACATATGATTAAAAAGGCTCTATAAATCCTGCTCCAAGAAAACTTGCCTGCAACCCATGGTGTTTTAACCCCGCTTGGGCTCCCTGTCCCCTGCCACCACTACTGCCCAAGCCCGTGCCCAAGCCGAGCAGACCACCTCTGCGAGTGCGTCGTTTCCATGCACCGCTCCAGGCTAAACGCTCGCTGTGTATATACTAGTAAATCCAACAGCCTCTTTAACATCCCAGAACGAATTACTGACAAGTCGTTTTTTGCTCCATATTGCAAGTCAATGTGGCAACCCTGTTTTTTTTCCTATTACAAACATGTACTGTACCTCGGCTCCGAGCCGTTTGGATGCTGATACAAGATTCATAATGGCTGTCAGAATCTGCAATTTTTCCTTTTGTTTTATGAGGTCAGGCAATATTACCTGCACTGATGTATTCCATTTCCCCAGCTGAAAACCTTCTCATTTGAGCACGACAGGTTGAGGGAGTCATGATTTTGCAACCTAGCATGTGAAACACAGTGTGAGGGGGCAGGTGGCTAACCCCACATTCTCCTTTTGCTCTTGTCCACTGGCAACAGTAAATTAAACTGTCAAAAACGGAATTGTCCTGTCATCAACAAAGCTATAGCTTCCAAGTATTGCAACATCAGATATATTTCTAATTCTGCATTTCCCTGCACCTGTAATTTCATCAGGAACTCGCACTGGACCATGGTGAGCAGCTGTCCAGGGGACACTGGCACCGTGAGCTCCTTGGGAGGCTTGACATGGCATTTCAAAGGCAGAAATTAATGAACAATACAGAATTTTATATATATATAAATAAAAAGAGTGTTCAGCACAAGGTCCTGACCTCCTGCATTGCTCCACAGCCTGGAGGAGGGCACGGATGCTAACGGGCTGTGATGAAGGGCAGCATCACCACTGTGGCACATGATGACCCGCAACAAAGGACCAAAACCTGGATGGATTTAAAGGCATTGCCCAGAAAGAGCAGACTGGCACTTGGAAACCCCACGCTCTCCTTTTGGCTGCTTCAGAGATTTAAAAGCACCTCTGTGAAGTTTTCTCTCCCTATCAGGGGCAGGGGGGATGTTGATTCCACCCCTCAGAAACAATAGTTTTTGGAGAGTAAATCCAGGTCACTTCATTTCAAATTGGGAATATTCAAACCAACGTTTCCCTTTGTCATGCAATTCTCCCGGGGTGATTTGAAAGGAACAATGATTAACTACGATCTTCATTTCGGGACTTAAATGTGGTTTCAATTTTCACTTGAAGCCGACTTCCACCTTTTTTTTTTGGACTTGCCTTGGATCTGAGTGAGCCACCGACCTCCTGTGCCACAAAGCAGCACAAACCACCCAGAGAACACATCTGCTGGGCAAAACAAATGAAATACAGGCAAAACAGCATTTAAAAGCAACTCTAACTAAGCAGAATATCCAGCAGAAATAGTATACAAATTGCTGTCATTAAAGTGAAAGGGAGCATCTCTTCTGATGTGCCGATAAACAAGAATAAAGGGCTCGTTGTTATTAATTCAACGTAGCAATCAAATGTTGTTTTAGATTACCTCTATAAAAACTCCGAGCTTATCAATCATTAAACTGTGGACAGAAAGTTAAATTGAGATAAGAAATCATTTCACGCAGCTTAATGCAGTCAAAGTGACTCAATATTCCTTTATTAATTCTCATTTAATATCACTTTAAA